>JACSZP010003074.1:0-10194 GCA_016161895.1 Pinna nobilis | reverse complement strand
GACCTGTGTTTATTAGATTGTTGTTGACGGAGCTTTCAGGACCTGTGTTTATTAGATTGTTGTTGACAGAGCTTTCAGGACCTGTGTTTATTAGATTGTTGTTGACAGAGCTTTCAGGACCTGTGTTTATTAGATTGTTGTTGACAGAGCTTTCAGGACCTGTGTTTATTAGATTGTTGTTGACGGAGCTTTCAGGACCTGCTTTTATTAGATTGTTGTTAATTGACAGAGCTTTCCGGACCCATGTTCATTAGTTTGCTGTAGACAAGTGTTGTTGTGTTACTAGTTGGCAGACTTCCCAATTTAAAGTTTTTTCATATTGGAGATTTTCAATCTCAGGGGGGGGACTCTAAATTTTACTATTAATTGATAGGGAAATTCAAATAGAAATTAGGGGGAAAGATGAATTTTTTCTAAAGGAATGGTCAACATTTGCAATGAAAAATTGATAGTCTCCTCATTTATGTGTTGACTTGGCAAATTTAAGCTGGAAGCAAATGTCCCTTTACATCACTTTAGGGACTCTGTGGGGACTTTTTGTATTTTATCAAAATATATATAATTTCTATTGAAACGTCTAGGTCATACTTCCCACTGCCATTTCTATTTCAATGCATGTGAAACATTCAAGTTGAGGGAAAATTCGTTGGTTGACAGACCTCCTTTGAATCATCAAATTATCACTTAATTTCATATGTCATTAAAAAGTTACTTACGATTTGGGTAAATAAATTGATAAATAATCCATTTTTAAGAATCCGTTTTTTTTTTTTAAATCTCTGATGTAGCTACACTGCTCTGTGTTAATTGACATTTGTATCTATTTTATCTTGATTATTTACAATTCTACACCTCAGCCATTCCAAATGAATTGTAACATCAAAATAGAAACGGAGGTGGGAAGTATGACCTTGACGTTTCAATAGAAATTTGGGCTTATAGTTTCTAACCTATCTGTTTGTCTCTGTCTTTTTGTTCACAAAAAAATAAATCATGGTCAACTTTTGAATGATAAGTGATGGGCTTTTATATTTCACGTATTTTTTCCTCATGACCAGAGCTTTTATTTGATACCTAACCGAGTCTTTTGACTTGGTGACCTCGTTTCTTATACTGCTGTTTACTTTTGCAAGAAAACGGCCTTGACAGAGTCCCAAAAGGAATTAGGAGCAAAGCTAGTTCTTACATAGGTGTCATTGTGATTATCACAGAGTCAAATACAGTATTGTAAAATTGTTTGAATCTGATCTGCTTGAACTCTAGTTACAGCTGCAACAAAGAAGGTATTTTGCTACCGAGCCTTTTCTTGTAGAATGGGTAAGAAAAGTCAAAATAGTAAACCACCTTCTTTGTTGCAACTGTAACTAGTTGGACTCAACCCAGGATCCTTTAGTTTAATGATCCAGCACTCTAACAAGTGAGCTATTATAAAGTGAATTTCCACGAGTCAGTGTAGTACCAAATGGCTAGTTCTTAAAAACTTCAGCAACACATTGCCCAAATATCTTAAGCCCTTTACTGGCATCTCAATACAAGAATTTTAAATCACGCATTATTCCAATTATTCACCAGCATTCCGTGACATACATGTCCAAATGATAAATTGGGATTTAATTATTCTTCCGTGGGAAAACAAAGTTGTGAAAGAAACAAACACATTTTTGTAATAACAGCTCAGAACTCAATTTTCTTTTTTTTTTTCCTGTAGTTCTATACAGCTGCACTGTTCATAAACAATTCATAAACTTCAGCTTTTTTCCATCAGTGTGGAGAGACAAGCAGCAGCCGATGATGAGTGTTCAGACAAAGGAAACTCAAACAGATGCAAGGCTGAATGAAGATCTGCAGTGTGTTGTAAGTGCTTCAAATCTTAAGTACAGTAGAGTTGGTCTATAATGAATTGGCTTAAAGCAAATTCATTGCTATAATGAAGATGAATGAAATCCTCGAAAAGAATTACTTTTTATCTTTATAGTAAATTCTGATTCCTGAAATGAAAAAGTCAATCCTCCTTGACTTCATTATAGACTAATTCCACTGTATCTATTATCCTGAATTTAGATATTACCAGTAAATGTTCAGAGTTTTCTCATACTCATGATTTCTGTGTCATCACTTTTAGATGCTCAAAATAAATGTAACCAATTTCCTGAAGACTGTGACCCCACTTGATGCTTCATGCTCTCAGAAGATTTTGTAATAAGGCATGCATCTGGGGTACTCCTGCATCATAAGTGCTGGTAAATCAGAGCTGCCTTGGCCAAGTGGTTAGCTTGTTCAACTTCAAATCGTGAGGTCCAGAGTTTGAGCCCAAATCACGTCGCCATTGACTGTCCCTGTCTTTTGGATGAGATAGCAAAAACTGAGGACCCGTGTCAAAGTAGGTGTTGGCACATTAAAGAACCCTCCCTGCTCCACGGCCATAAGTGCCAAGCTTATGCAAAATTTGTTGTCTTTCACTGATGCAGTGTGACATCTTCATATAAGTGATAGATTTTTGAGTGGGACTGGTTAATCATTTCTAGTCAATAATTGGTAGAAAACAGATCAGATATACAACTACTTGTTTTCCAAGCAATTGTAGATGAAAATACTATGACTGAGTGAAGTCATTAGTGGTATGGCTATTGCTCTGAAAATGCAGTGGCACTCACAACATCACGTAGCCCAGCATTATGCTGTTCATGGGACAGCAATTTCCCATTTATCGGTAGTTGGGTGTCTCAGGACCAGAGAGAGATTTGAAGACTGTCCCAAGGGTGAAAACTTGCGTGTCAAGTTGTGACATCATGGTAGAGACATCACTCTCCCACACCTCTGTAACCAATTTGAGACAGGGACTGAGATAACACGCCAAGTTTTCAGTACTCATGGTTAGCCATAAATTGTAAGGAATTGGTTGTCTTTGAGTTTCATTATAGGCCAGTAGTAAGATATTGAAAGCCAAGGCTGGGCACAATTGCTACTGATTTGGATAAAAAAACTACATCTTGTATGTATATATCCTTGTTTTAACACTATTTATACAAATACTGTCTGTAATAGTACAACAGAAATCTCAAAATGTCTTCAGAAATAATGAAATAATCAAGAAACCCAAACAATGAATGAATCATGTAAAATGTTTTAAATTATCAAAAATAAACTTGTGTTTATAATATATATCAGAGTTACTGTATTCAATGGAGTTGGTCTAAGTCAAAGGGGATTGACTTTTGACTTTGTTGTAGGCATCCTTTGTTTTAAGCATCAGAATTATCTACATAACTAGATAAAAAGTCATTCATTTGGGGGATTTTATTCCTCTTCGTTATAGGACTAAATTCCCTTTAAGCCGATTCTTTATAGACAGACTCTACTGTAGATTGTCTGACTATCTGCTCCTAAAGATTTTGAGCAATAAATCTGATATTTTGGTGGATGTTTTTACACATAGAGGAGATGTGGATGACTGTAGGATGTTGATTTTTTTCAGATACAATTGTATTGTCAAAATGACTGTAGTTTGACTTAACCATTGTACAGAGAAAAAGTCCATAGACAGGAACACCATCGATGTCTTACATACATATGTTGTTTCTTTTCTTGTAGTGCAAGAAATTTGAAAAGACAAGAAAAGATGGAGTCATATTGATGTATGACATAGCTGATGAGAAGCTGTCTATATATGGGACAAAGTTAGGCTCGTCTTTCCTTGAGGCCAACAATTGGATAAAAGAAAATTTCCGGATGTTCTGTAAAGGTAAGCTGACATATAAATCAAAACTCACTGTGCAAGAAAACTTCTTACACTTTACACTTACTACATTTCTATGGCCTCATCAGCTGCATGATTTAGCAATCCATTTATTGAATAACACTATCTTGTGTTTTTCAAAATTTGTGAAGAAAAGTACATTGACTATACAAGTTACACAGAATTCTATGTGTATACTAGAGAACAAATGTCACAGTATTATTTGATCTATGTACAGTGACTCCTCTTTGTAATGACCATGTTTTTCCCTCGGAGAATTTGTCATTTTAATGAAATTACTCTTTTAAAGAAACAACAAGTTAGCTGAGTCTATCGGTGTTAAACAAGTCTCTCCGTCATTCCAAAAAACTTGATAATTCAACAAATTTTCGGTTAAAGATATTTGTGTTTACTCTTCAAACTTAAACTACACGAGTAACAATGACATATTTCAAACACTGCAGCTTAGGTAGAAATTGTTGTTTTAATTGGCAGTCTGTAAAAGTAAATAAAGTTTCTTGTATGATTGTACCGCTCAGTTATTCCTTCTTCATGCCAGCGTCTGAAGTAATCCCGAATCGGATGTTTTTGGACAGTCGCATTTTGGCCGCTTATTACCCATACCATGACCCTTAGTTAAGCCTACAATAATTATTTACAGTAATTAGGCCCTACATTTCGACTTTTATCACTACTTTTGTCACTACTCACAAAAGAATTTTCAACTGAAAACAAAGGAACTGACAGGCTCTGTAAAACATCTTCGAGGTGTGTCAGATGAGATTGGGGTAGTCGAGTGTCTCATAGTCATAGGACACTTTTTGTAACAGTCGAATGCACACTAGGTAACTGCAAAGTTATTGAGTCTTTGTTTCAGCGTCATTTTTTAAGGCCTATCAATAAACTACCAAAACAAATAATGGGTAATCATCTTTGATAAATTTGTGTGTCGTTGTATCGTGGTATTAAGCAACTAAAAATGTATGTTTTTTGTGAATCTTTTATGTAAGCGTCAGAAGCTGTAAATTCCATTATATCGATGGTAAATAACGTTATATATGTTTGTTCTCAGAGAATTTCAGTCAATAGGTGAAAATGTCGAATTAATGACGATCGTAAAGCTGTCTGACTGCATACTATCATGTATTGAATGTGCATGGACTATTATCATGCCTTTCTTTGAAAAGGGAGTTGCATAATTATTGCTTTACTGTTGTTGATGGGTCTGTCAGTTGGTTGCTTGGTCTGTCGGTAGGTCTTGGAAATATACAGGAATTTGAGGAGACAAATTCAGAATTATGTTTTTAAGGATTATGTCACTAAAATGAAATGAAATTCTACATAACCTCAGATATCTCTTTTTGACCAAACATATCATAGCTTGTCATGTTTCCCTCTAGTGGTCTGTGATTTCAACTGCATTTCTCACGCCAATAATTTGGCAAATTTTAAAATTCATATTCTTATTTTGTAGTTTATAATGCCTCCTGCAGTACTCGAGTTACAGAATCAGTGAATGTTAATAAAATCAAACCATGTTGCAAAAAGGCACTTGGAGACCAACACCAAACTAAGGCCCCTATAGCTAACCAATGTCTCATGGAAAATTTAGGTCTTCATCACTTGAACACAAACACAAACATGTCAATTTCTGATGATGGCAATGATGGAAATGATAATGATGACATGGAATATAACATTGTACAGGAATGTACAACTACAGGATTATCACCGCCAAATCAGCTTTTGTGGAAAGCTAACAAAGGCAGCGAGTATATTGTATTAGAACACAGTGACGTATCTGGAACACAAGATGGAAGTGTAGTATTTAATGCAGACAGGCTTCATCAAGCAAAGGATGCATATATCCATAAAAATGAAGGTGCAGGGACTAAATTAGAGTCTAGTAACGCAGATGTATCCCAAGCAGGTGACAGTGAAAATAAGAAGACATCTAAGAAACTTTGTCCACGGAAAAGAAATAGAAGAAAAATAAATGAGGATGACGGTGTACAGCAAGATCATGGTAAATATGCCAAAATCTGTAGATCTAGCAGTCAGGACTTACCTGGGAAAGAAGGAGTCGGAAAGGTCACCAATAGTAGATATCAGCTGATTCCTCATGAGAATACAGTAATGTACAAGTGTTTACTGTGTGGAATCAAAGTGAAGCACAGAAGGTCAATTTTCAAACACCTCGCCAAACATGATATGAATTCAGAGGGTAACCATACCTGTGATCAGTGTTCAATGCGATTTTTAACACCCCACAGACTCAAGCTGCATATGGCCTGGATCCACAAGAAACCTATACATGGACCACATAAATCAAAGCAAATGGTGTTAAAATGCCATTTATGTCAATCAATCTTCAACTCAAAAGTTTGTATGATGACCCATGTAATAGAGAGACATCAGGATGTACTGAGCAGGTGCTCTAAGTATGCCAACTCACTAACAGCAGCCAATAAAGACAAAGACAAACATCATTGTCCTAGATGTAGAAAATCCTTCTTCAAATTCGAGGACTTGGTATTCCATGTAGCATCACATCAGCCTGGAGGTAATTACGTATGTGAAGTCTGTGGAAGATCGTTTCACTTCTTACAAAGCTTTGAGTATCACAGGTAAGTTGAATACTCAACAAATTAGAGACAAGTATAGGTAGCTGTTATGCTGAAATGATATTTCAGATAGCTAGTAGCCTGCTAATAAGTGGTCTACAAAGGTTTCAGATTGAAGTCAGGACTGGTACTTGCATAAGCGGGGCTCTGTTTCATTCCATAAGGTGAGACAGTATGAATCTGCCAAAGGCTCAAGTGAGCTATAGCCATAGCCCAACTCTGTCCATCCATTCGTAAACTTTTTCAGAACCATTGCAGGAATTTTGATAAAACTTTGTAGAGTTGAAGTATGCATGATCCACTACAAGTATTGTTTTTCGGTTTTCTCCAACAAATCATGAAGATAAAATTAAGGTAATGTTATGTCAAATAGCAAAACTTCAGTTTGCAGGTACATGTAGATTGATATTTTATTTTCATCATACACAAACAAAACAAGTGATGAGCAGATGTCTATTTTGATATTTATAAGTGGTACAGATATCCAAATTTGTTGTCAGAATGTCGTGAAAGTTCCAATTCCATCGCGGTGAGCCATGTCCCTAAAGAAGCGAGAAAAAAAAACCTACTGTGACAATTACTTTAATATCAGATCTTACAAAATCAGAAGAAAATATCATAATTTTGGGAGATGTTGGTGGTGCTACATGTATGTTAATTCTTTATCAGATTTCTCCTTCATTCACACCACTGTTGTGATTCTATATGGTGTGTATACTGTGATTTTCCCTGTAAGGATATTGTTTACATCGTGGTAGTGTCTTCATAGACTTCATCACTGATATAAATATAGATGAACCCACTTCACTTTGGTCCATATGAATAGTTTTGGATGCCTGACCAGTCCATAAACTCCCATATTATATTCAGAGCCATGCAATATTTGTTAAAAATTGAAATCCTGCTTAATTTGAAATGATTTTAATGACTTGACTAAATTACCTTATTACTATTCTTACACAGTTTTCTTGAAACCCCTGTAAAAAGTCTTCATTTGAAAGAAAATTTATTACAGGGTCATATTTTTTCGCCCCTTGATATTTTTGTCCTAATGCTCTTGCTACCAGTTTCACCCTGTTTGAAATTCACCCAGTCTCGTCATAATTTTATTCAATGAATTTACTATTTTGAATTAACCCAGTTTTGAATTCGCCCACTTACAATAAGGGCAAAAGGAATGAAAATAAAACAGGGGCAAAAATTTCCCTGTACATTGTATACAGTAGTTCCACTTGGGTTTCAATGTACCTGGATTCAGCTTTATTCAATTCACATTAGAGCAGTAGTTAATAATGTAATTGGTCCATCCACTTTCACTGATGTAATGTATGCATGTATATCAACATGATTTCATAATTTTCATTTCCCTGTTTTAGGTCTACACATTTACGGATAACGATAAAACCCTACTCCTGTGAGAAATGCCAGCGAAAGCATGCCACAAAGCGTGCACTACAACTTCATCAAAAGAGTATGCACAGAGAAAAAGTGGAATTTATCTGTGAAACTTGTGGCAAAGTATTTAGGTAACCAGCTTTACATTCTTTGAACACATTTTTTTATTTGACACTCCAGGTATGGAGGTGTACAGTAATTCATCAGACATTGATTCAGTTTCATAGACATATACCGGTATAAAATAAGCAACCAAGCAAAAACAGTCTGATTGGACTGAATGTAACCTTACAATCCTATGTCATTTGTAGGGCATTGTGACATCATTTAAAAAACTAGCAGTGAATTCCCTGGGAGTTTCAACTTCACTGACCAATGAAATAGCGCAAGGCAAACATAGTGCATTAGAATTGTTTGTCATTTGTGATATGCCTCAGTACCCTATGCTAGTCAAATATTCTGGGCAGAACAATGTAACACTACAAGTAGTTTTATTTATGTTTAATTGAAATGAAATATGTTTGTTGTGTTTACATACAGGAACAAATATATGTACTTCATTTTTGCTTAAAGATTTAGTCTCATAAAAGTCTTGTAAAAATTAATGATTTCCTATTAATTTGTTTATACTCCTATGTTTAAATTGTATCTCTAGTAATACCTCTTTATTTAGCTTGTAATATTTTGAGTTGGAGGGGCTATATATCATGTGTATTTGTAAGACTTATCTTCTATCTTAATTACAGCATGAAATCAATATTAAACAAACACAAGCGCAACCATGTGTCTAAGGTGTCTGATATACAGTCCGATAAACCATCTGATAAACAATTTGTATGTGAAGTCTGTGGATACAAAGTACGTTCAGGAGATTGTTTTCGGGGCCACGTTATTTCAAAACACTTTGAACTTGCCAAAAAGAAAGGCTGGAAGTATTTTACCTGTGAATATTGTGATAAAAAGTCCTGGAGACACCTCCAGCATGTAGCTCATGTCCGTCAGCACACAGGTATGTAGTATAGTGTATGTCTTATGGTTCAAGTGGGGAGTTTTCAGTTTGGAAATTCATTGTTGATCAGTTTTAATCTTTGGAGTGTATTGACCCAGCTATAAATCATTGTTGTCTCCCTTGTTCACCAGATGCAAACATCACCGCCAGGGTGGAGATGGCTTATATGATTGCAAATTGATGATCATGTCATGAGTCCTAATGTCTTATAGTGTTATATTTCACTGGGTCTACGTCATTTTGCCTGCCTCAGTGATGTCATTCCTGGCAGCGGTTACAAGTCATGGGAGATGACAAGATTTCAGAAGCAGGAATAGTGTTCAGTTTGAGGCTTTTATGCTTTTTGTATGCAGTTTCAGATCAGGTATCAGTAAGGATACCTATTGTTAGCCTTATGTCTTATAACTGTTATCATCATCTTGGCGGGCAGTGGGCAGATTTAATTTTGGATCAATAACTTGAGTAATTTTCAATGGATCAATTTGAAATTTTGTGAGAAGGTTTTTTTTACCATAAGAGCTCAGACCAGTTTGATAACTAAATTTTTTTTTACACTTGTTTAGGGAGTAATGGCCTGTTGTAGTTGTAGATTTGTAGAAACATTTTCCGCTCAATAACTTGAGTAATATTCAATGGATTAATTTGAAATTTTATGAGAATGTTTATTACCATAAGAGCTTGGACTCGATTAATAACCAAAATTTTTAACATTTATTACATATAGTTATGGTCCTAGATCTTGTTGATTTGCAGGAACATTTTCTGCTTAATAGCTTGTGTGATTTTCAACAGGTTAACTTGAAATTTTACTAGAAAGTTTATTACCACAAGAGCTTGAATAAGCTTGTTAAAAAAATTCAAGACTTATTTATGAAGTTATGGCCCTAGTACATGTTGATATGCAAAAACAATACTGGCTCAATGGCTTATGTAATTTTCAAGATTGATTTGAAATTGTTTGAGATCCATTCTTTGTTTAGTGCAAATTTATGTGTGGTCGGAATATTCAAAATGTTTTTTCCTTTTTTTTTTTTTTTTTTGCGAGCTCTTAAAGGGGAACTGTAACGTAAATTTATTTTTTAACACAAGATGTATAATACTGCCAAAGGCTCTATAAAGCAAACCCGACATTTCAACGTTGCCTGTAACCCGAGTTATTCACGATCTAAAAATAGTTTACCTGTTTCACAAATCCACAAATCTTGGTTTTCCCTGCAAACCGGAAATTACATCAGCTGATTGATTAGAATATTCTGCCAAAGATATTTTACTATAGTGACCAATAGCATGCACAAAGAAAAGTTTAAAAATAAAGGCAAATATTCCTGTATTGGGTACAGTAAAAGCTTGTACAATGATAACATATCCCTGCATCTGTACGCAAAACAACCAACTCGACAAAAGAATGTATAAAATTCATTAAAGGCAAG
>JACSZP010003073.1:0-12605 GCA_016161895.1 Pinna nobilis | reverse complement strand
CCCAAATGATTTTGTTCGTGACCGAGGTTATTTATACAATTTCAGAAGGGAATCCTGGTCAAGGTAAAATTACAGATGATGCAACCGGTGCAGAGACCCATGACCAGAGTAGGAAAAATGATCAACACGATTTAATAGGAAACAAAACAGCCGAGGCACCTGATAAGCAGTTAACAGAATATAAAGGTAACATTGCAAGTTAAATTTTTAGAATGATTTGACAATATGCTTTAACAGGGCCTTTGTTCTGAATAGGTGTTGATCATATAACCAATTAATACTACATACCCTAGCGTGAACTTCCATCGAAATAAAGAAAGCATTGGACAACTATAATATGCTTTCATCCAGACTATAACCATGTATATGTAGACAAGATGGTCTGCCCTTTTTTTACCGTCTTGTTGAAGTCGTCCTCAAAACTAGTAGTCCATCATTTGTGATGTATAGGCACAATGAAACGATCGTTTGTCAACAATCTTGTGCTTTACGCATGACCTTGACAAGAATGTGAATGAAACTATAACATTATTATCGAAACAAGTCGATCTTTGATGGTCTTGCTGATAGTTGCAATGCAAGATAGATATACACACATACATAAAACAACATTTCATCACATCCCAATTAGCGCATGCCGTTTACCCAAATGATTTTGTTCTCCATCAAGGATATTTCTACAATTTCAGCAGGGAACCCTGATCAAGGTAAAAGTACAGATGAAACAGTAGCAAAGACCCATGACCAGAATAAGAAAAATGATCAACAATATTTATTAGAAAGCAAAATATCAATGGCACTTGACAAGCATACAACTAAACAGGAAGGTAACGTCTCAAGCTAAGTTTTGAGAATATTAAGCCAACATGCCTAAACGGGGCCTTTGGTCTGTATGGGTATTAAACATATTGCCAATTAAGCCTTCTCACTGTAATCTGTATTTGTCTTTAGATTGTGAAAACATTTGACAACTGTTATCTCCTTTTACTAGACTAGATTCATTTCTAGAAACACAAAATGTTTTTCTTTTTAGTCGGCTTGAAGATTATGAGTCAGTCATATGTAATTTATACACACATTGATTCATTTTGAAAGAAAAGAAAGTGTTTGCTTTGTGAATGACATTGGATGTGCCTGAATTAAATTCAATAGTTTGATGTTATAAAGTTGACGTTTAATTGTTTACTACAGTGTTAATGAAATATGGGTCTTCAGACATCGATGACAAGAAAGGTCACGATGCTACAGAAGATGAACAAGGAATGGGAGAATATCAACAGCCACCTATGACTTCTACAGGTATGCTGAAAAATAAGAAAATCACGAATGTCCAGGGAATAAGAGTAATGTTTGGTTGAAAAACTATTTTCATTTTCTACTCGGGGACTTTTACAACACTGTAGGAGATTGGTACCATCTGGAATTGACAATAAAAGATTGCTGTCTCACACTCATGTATTATATTATTCACTGAAATCACGCTAATAAAACATCAAAATCCTTCAAATGAATTCTTTTCACATACTTTTACGTGACGGTTTTCTGGAATCGTGTATTTTCTGTAGATCAAGGTAAAAATACTGATCTTATTATTCTTGACAAGAATGTGAATGAAACTATAACATTATTTATTATCGAAACAAGTCGATCTTTGATTATCTTGTTGTTAGTTGCAATGCAAGATACATCTACACACACACAGATATAAAACAATATTTCATCCCATCCCTATCAGCGTGTATTTTTTAACCAAATGATCAACACGATTTAACAGAAAGCAAAACACCCGATGCACTTGATAAGCAGTCAATAGAATATGAAGGTAACATATCAAGCTATATTTCAAGAACAATCAGCCAACATGCTTTAATTGGGCTTTTGTTATGTGTGGGTATCGATTATATTGCCAACCAAGGCTACTATCTTGTCTGGTTGTGTCTTTAATATATTTTCCTACACCAGATACATGTGTGCTCTTTTTTAAGTCGACCTCAAGGTAGTGCATCAGTCGTATGTAACCTATTTGAAACATTTAAAAAAGAACAAATACTGATTAGATGTAATCACTAGAATTTGCAAAATTGCATTTTCTGCTTCTAAAAGGTTTGCGTTAAAGTATAAGATGAATAAAATGAAGTATGCAACACATAAATCCCATGTATACCAATTCTGAACATGATTCTTCGTTTCCCGTGTAAAATAAACATTTCAACTAAATTGTGGTAACAAATAAAAAACAAAACAGATTTTAGAAGAATAACGACGCTAATACTTATAAGACCTTGAATATTTCTATAGCTGGTTGTTCCTATAGCTGCCCATTTCCCTTTTTCTAAACAGAAACATTAAAAATTTGTCCTCGTGTGTTTTCAAATTATGCTTTGAGATGTGTAAAAGTATATTTAGTAAATAGTTGATTATCACAATCCTCAATATATCGTGTACCAAATGTTTCCATACTCGCCACTCGAATCCTAATCTACAGGTAGATATTGTGTGTTCAAAATCCTTTATTTTTTGTTGTTTTATGTTACACCCTCAAACTGGGCAACTCTAATAACCCCATAGCTAGACGACACACATGGATATATAGACACACTGTATTGCTCTTCTTTTGCAGTCATGTTGAAGTCGGACTCAAAGTAATGAGTCAGTCAAGATTAACCTTGTGTTTTAAGGTAGACCTTGAATGAAATTTCAAGTAAGAGAATGAAAACTATAAAATTCTCATTGAAAAAAGTAGATATTTGATTACCTTGCATATAATTGCAATACAAGATAGATATACAGATAGATAAAATAATATTTCATCATATCCTTCTCAGCGGGTGCTTTTTTTTAACCATTTGATTTTGTTCTCAACCAAGGATATTTCTACAATTTCAGCAGGGAACCCTGATAAAGGTAAAAGTACCGATGATGCAACCGATGAAGAGACCAGCGACGAGAGTAGGAAAAATGATCAACACTATTTAACAGAAAGCAAAACAGCCGAGACACCTGATAAGCAGTTAACAGAACATGAAGGTAACATCTCAAGCTAAATTTTTAGAATGATTCGCCAACATGCTTAGCATGGTTTTTGTATTATATTGGTATTGAACATATTGCCAATTGAGGCTACATGCCCGAAACGGTTTTGTCATTAGATGGAGAAAGCATTGGACAACTATTTTCTTACTAGATTCATGTGTAAAAACACAAAATGTTCTGCTCTCATTTAAGTTGGCCCCTGAAGAATATTAGTCAGTCATATGTAATTTATACACACATTGATTCATTTCTAAAGAAAATCGGGTATTTGCTTTCTGAATGACATTGGATGTGCCTGAATTGAAATTAAGAGTTTGTTGTTATTCAGTTGATTTTAATTGCTTTAATACAGTGGCAATGCTAGATGGGTCTTCAGACATCGATGGCAAGAAAGGTCACGATGCTACAGAAGATGGACAAGGAATAGGAGAACTTCAGCAACCAACTGTGACTCCTTTTAGAGGTATACTGAAAAATAAGAAAATCACGAATGTTCAGGGACTAAAAGTAAGTTTGGTTGAACGAAAGTCCTTTCATTTTCGACTCAGGGACTTTAAATCTTTTAATCAACACTGAAGAAGATTGGTACCATCTGGAATTGACAATAAAAGATTGATATCTCACACTTTACAATGCATGTATTATATTATTCACTGAAATCACGCTATTAAAACATCAAAATCCTTCAAATGAATTCTTTTCACATACTTTTACGTGACGGTTTTCTGGAATCGTGTATTTTCTGTAGATCAAGGATAAAATACTGATCTTATTATTCTTGACAAGAATGTGAATGAAACTATAACATTATTTATTATCGAAACAAGTCGATCTTTGATTATCTTGTTGATAGTTGCAATGCAAGATACACTTACACACACACACACAGATATAAAACAATATTTCATCACATCCCTATCAGCGTGTATTTTTGACCAAATAATCAACGCCACGCTATTAAACAGAAAGCAAAACACCCGATGCACTTGATAAGCAGTCAACAGAATATGAAGGTAGCATTTCGAGTTAAATTTTGAGAATAATTAGCCAACATTCTTAAAATGGTTTTTGTTTTGTATTGGTACTGAACATATTGCCAAACAAAACTACATGCCTAGACTGTTTTTTTTTTTCGTTAGATTGATAAAGCATTGGACAACTAATATCTCATTAGATTCATGTGTAAGAACATAAAATGTTCTGCTCTCTTTTAAGTTGGCCTGAAGATTATGAGTCAGTCATATGTAATTTATACACACATTGATTCATTTTGAAAGATAAGAATGTGTTTGCTTTGTGAATGACATTGGATGTGCCTGAATTAAATTTAATGGTTTGATGTTATTAAGTTGATATTTAATTGTTTACTACAGTGGCAATGAAATATGGGTCTTCAGACATCGATGACAAGAACGGTCACGATGCTACAGAAAATGGACAAGGAATAGGAGAACTTCAGCAACCAACTGTGACTTCTCCAGGTATGCTGAAAAATAAGAAAATCACGAATGTTCAGGGACTAAGAGTAATGTTTGGTTGCAAAATTATTTTCATTTTCGACTCGGGGACTTTAACAACACTGTAGGAGATTGGTACCATCTGGAATTGACAATAAAAGATTGATATCTCACACTCATGTATTATATTATTCACTGAAATCACTCTATTAAAATATCAAAATCCTTCAAATGAATTCTTTTCACATACTTTTACGTGACGGTTTTCTGGAATCGTGTATTTTCTGTAGATCAAGGTAAAAATACTGATCTTATTATTCTTGACAAGAATGTGAATGAAACTATAACATTATTTATTATCGAAACAAGTCGATCTTTGATTATCTTGATGATAGTTGCAATGCAAGAAACATCTACACACACACACACACACACACATATAAAACAATATTTCATCACATCCTTATCAGCGTGTATTTTTTAACCAAATAATCAACGCTATTAAACAGAAAGCAAAACAACCGAGGCACTTGATAAGCAGTCAACAGAATATGAAGGAAGCATCTCAAGCTAAATTTTAAAAACGATCAGCCAACATGCTTTTATTGGGCTTTTGTTCTGTGTGGGTATTGAACATTTGTCCAGCCAAGGCTACTATCTTGTCTGTATTTGTCTTTAATATCTTTTTTCCTACACTAGGTACATGTGTTTAAAGACAAAACAAAAATGTTCTTCTCTTTTTTAAGTCGGTCTCAAGGTAATGCGTTGGTCATATTTAATCAATACGCAAATTGAGAAATTTTAAAAAGAAGATCAGCTTCAGTAATTGACTTTGTAAGGATACTGATTTACTTTTGTGCACGGAATACTGAAGATGTAATCAGTCGAAATTTGCAATAGTGGATCTTCTGCTCCAAAAAGGTTTACGTAAAGTATAAGATAAATGATATGAAGCATGCTACGAATAGATCCCACATACACCGATTCTGAACATGATTCTACGTTTCCTGTTCTAAAATAAACATTTCATCTACGTTTGGAAACCAAATAAAAAACAAAAACCTGTATTAGAAAAATAACGACACCAATAATCACAGCAGTTCGTAAGACCTTTAGCAGTTCCATAGCTGGTTGATCATTTGTTTTCAGGTTTTTTTAGATATTTCCGTGTAGGCCATATTTAGTTCACTATTACATTTTCAGAACAGTAACATTCAAAATATTGGATTGTCCTAATGTGGATTCAAATTATGTTTTGGCAAATATATATAATAATATAGGATATTATCACAATCCTTAAAGTATCGTGTGTCTAATGTTCCAAAACACGCTTCTGGACTCACAATCCCGTATCTAGATATTGTGTGTTCAAAATCCTGTATATGTTGTTGCTTTGTATTACATCCTCAAACCAGACAATTCTTATATCCCTTTAACTAGACTACATACATATGTATGTATGTATTATAGACATGATGTTTAGCTCTTTTTTACGTCTTGTTGAAGCCACTGTTCAATTGTTTCACTACAGTAGTAATGCTTGATGGGCCTATAGACACCGGGAGCTATAAATTTACCGATGCTACACAAGAGGGACAAGGAGTGGGAGAACATCAGACGCCGCCGCTAACTGTGACTCATTTTACAGGTATATTGAAAAAGAACAAAATGACGAATGTTTAGGAACTTAGAGTATTGTTTGGTTGAAAATGAACTCTTTTCATATTAGTCTCAGGGACTTTAACTTTCTATTCAACACTGTAAAATATTGGTACCCCCTGGAATGAGAAATAAAAGATTGATTATGTACACTTTGATATTTTTCGGGTTTTTTTCAAAAAACGAGTTATTGAAAACATCAAAGTCCTGAATTCAGTTATATTTCATGATGATACAGGTATTCTAGATGATTTACTTTAAAAAGTTTTTAAA
Organism: Pinna nobilis; assembly: GCA_016161895.1. Classification (NCBI taxonomy): domain Eukaryota; kingdom Metazoa; phylum Mollusca; class Bivalvia; order Pterioida; family Pinnidae; genus Pinna; species Pinna nobilis. The sequence goes on along the minus strand of JACSZP010003073.1, from coordinate 6,183 downwards.
ATTTGTTTACTGAAAACTGAACAGAGCCTGAAAGAACAACAAGGTGTACTGTTGAGCCTTAATTCTAAGAATAATCATCAAACATGCTTTTTAAAGGTATTTGATTTATGAAATTTATGGATGACTTGGAATGGTATTATAAGTACACATCATTGAGACAAGTCGATATAACCATATCAGCTGGTGTTTATTACCCAAATTATTTTATTCCAATGCGTATATGTATGTGAATTTTGAGTTAAGGAGAACCCTCAAGTAGATAATCACAAATACATGCTTATATGTTTAAGTCTGGTCTTTTTCGAACAAAGTGGCTTAGCTTGGATTCGACATCGAGTCTATCATCAAATGATGCAAATGTTGTAAGAATACTGCTTAATAATGCTTATTTTCTTGTCCGTAGGTATGCTGAATAATTTAAGTAATCTGTAAAGGACTGATCATGCTAGTTTCATTTACTATGTGAAATCCCATTATAAAACTCACACAATTTTAGGAGGGGCCGATCCTGGTCATCATGAAAGTGCTGATGAAGACCCACCACAGACTCCTGAAGGGAAAGGAAGCAATGGTCTACATTATGATAAAGAAAGCAAGGAATCTGAGGCTCCCAAACAGCAGCAGGCAGAAACAGAAGGTAAATCACTCAATCTAACGTCTGAGAATTACCGGCAAGCATTCATTGAATATGGCTTTTGTTTGTATGGATTTATGGGACATATAGCCGATCAAGACTACTTACTCGTGCATGAATGTACCCTGAAATAGAGACAGCATTGAACAACGATTATATCTTTTTAATGGACGACATGCATGTGAATTTTGACAAACTGTTTTAACCCCTGTTGGGCAACGTCTTGAAGTTGGTCTCAAGGTTAATGGTAGGACATATGTAATATACACACAGTGAAATGATTTGTGCAGAAAAACACGACTTTGCTTTAATGATTAAATGCGTGGTTCTGAACAGGGAACTCTCCGGTTAGCCCTGATTACCGTAATGATCCTACATTTATTCTCACTAATCACGCGAGCTTGGAAATATATGTTACTCAACTCTATTTCCGGTTTGAAGTTAACACAGGTGGCCCAAATATCACTTTCAGTAAAAAGCGCTACTATTACTACTATCTGGCAATCCTTTTTAAAATTATGCACAAACCGGTATATTGACTGTTTAGAAACACGCTTGTAGCAGTAAAACTGTGTATAAAGACCTCCTAAATTGTTTTTTCTATCCCCAAAACATACCAATTACTTGTAATTAGTAACTCTCTCCCTAAAATACACAGATTTTAGTCCGTAAGGGATTTTATAACCAGAATGGACTGTAAGTGATTTGGATGCATATAATTTGCTGAGACAGTATAAAATTATCTTCATGTTTTTATAACAGACATGTATAAATCAAAATGTAAGTGAACTGGGGTTTTTTTTCATATTACTCGTTATCATTACCATGTAATTTATTGATATACTCACTTATATATTATACAGAACCGGAAGAAGACCTGCAGAAACTTTTCATACACCAAGCAGTAAAACTAAGTGAGGCATCTTGTTAAAGCTATGCCATTATTGTTGACGATGATGTTTCTGCTTTTCTATTGTTTAGCGCAAAACTAGAGAAACTTTTAAGCACCAGTTGTGATGAGATATTAATTTTTATGACACCTGAACGGAAGGCTCCTTTGTTGTCTGTCGTTCACTGGAGGTTGTTAATTGTTCACATTTTCGACATTCTCAAGAACTACCCCTCCGATTTCAACCAAACTTGATTGAAAGTAAAGTCACCATTTGTGAACAAAAAGGGCTATCTCCTTAAGGGGTCCCAGGAGTAAATTGATACATCACAGAAAATTTTCTTCCTACGAACAGGGGTTAGATCAGTTTAGATTACTTGATTGTAAATTCTATTACAACAAATTTTACAAATGATTAAATCCGTCCATCAATGTGTCAGTATGAGCGTTTTAATTGCTATTGGACACTACTTCCTTTAGAATGTCTAAAAAAATGTTGAATTTTCAATGTACAGGTTAAGCGAGAGATTTATTGGCAATAATTAGTTCTACCATACTTTGAAAATTTTCAAGGTCATAGGGTAAAAAGTCAGATCATAGAGGCAATTGAGATTTCAAAGTGTCGGTAAGAGCAAAATGAGTACACTTTTGTTTCATTTTTGAAGGGAGCGATGAGTTCTACCGTTGTTGAAAGTCAAGGCCATGGAGTCAAAGGTCAAGGTCGCAGAGTGATTTGAAACTTCCTAAAACTTTTTTGACCAAGTAGTTGATGGATTATCTTAATCGGGTCTCTGTATCGGCATGTTGTCTCTGTTATCATATTTGTTCGGGTGACCAAGAAGGCCAATCGGGTCATACAATCTACCGGGTCGATCAGCAACTCTGGTTTGTTACTGACTTCTATTTATCTGGATCTTGCTTTTAGACTAGGGTTAAGGGGGACGCTTGAACCACTTGGTCACCATGTAAGTATAATATAAAGCATGGGATGATCAAACTATTTAGGATGAATAAAAAGTAATATTTCATTTATACTAGCATTTCAATTCGCCGATTTTACTTTCTGCCCGAATCAAACTGCATATGTACGTGCCATGCAGAAATCTATTCTCATGATTCACGACCAATTAAGATATAAGATATTTTTTCCTTCATTACTATTTTCTTTCTATTAAATATCTAAGAATGTCTATTTTTCATTATGGATTTATTGCTTTGCTGAATTTCCTTTTGTTTTTTTTTTCTTACGTTCCTATATATTTTCACAGATAAATATAAAGAGAAGAATAAAGTTCTTCTTGAGAAAATTAAAAACCTAGAAGAAGAAACTAGTTGTTCACAGCTAAGGACTGATCAATTGCAAGGTTAGTTTGTTCGGTGAAATACGGGTCGATTCTTTCAAAAAGCTTCTCATTTTAATCAACAAACATTTACAAAACAAAATGTCTCATGCTATAGGAAGGAATGATGATTGAATTGAACGTACGACGGGAACGGATGGTGACTCTTTGAATTTGGGTATGGTGAAGTTTAACCAAGGAAGGGGTTTTGGTTTAAAATGTTGCTTTATTTCAAGGATGTTGGATTGTCTTCTAGAGCACAAACATGTAATTAGATGAAGAGCACATGAACTTTTGAACCGAGCTCGACATTTTATCGATCTCGCATGGTTTTCTTAGAACATTGGCAACAGGTGTGGCATGCAAACCCGCATGGTAATTCTCCCAAGATATCTAGATCATTCATTCAATACTGCACGTACAGCATTGTGCCATAAGTTTATGAACAAACGTCATTTTTACTATATATTTATAGTAAAATTGCATTTTTTAAAAACTCCTTAGGTTTTCAGAGACTGGACAAATTTTAATGTTATTACTACACAAAATTTCAATTTTTTATGTTGTTTCTTCAGATATAAAACTTTTAACTTTTTTAAAAATTTTATTTCAGCATATTTTGAGATTACTTGAGATTAACTCACTTTTTAAAATTTTAAAATGCACATTCTCTATATAACGTTACTTATTATGGGGATTTTTGACAACTTGAAAAACAATCTTGTGTTCTACTTATTGCATTTTTTAAACCATTTGACAGAATATAAATTTGTTTGTTTTAAAATATTCTTGAGTAAATTATAAATTTTTAAGAAAGGTTTCATTGAAATCGGTTGAATAGTAATAAAATTGGAGCAGTTTAAAAAAAACATAAATTTACTATAAATATATAGTAAAAATTACGTTTGTTCATAAACTTATGGCACAATGCTGTACTTCAAATATCGCAAAATTACATACAGCCGATCATATTATTCCGAAATCTTCCCCTTCGGGTGAATTCCACTTCGAATCAAATATTCAAACTGCGTTTTCCATATCAAAAGGTACGTCTCATTGATATAGAAGCTTCATTTATTTTGATGATTTGAATGAAATCAAAATGGATCCAAATTAAAGATTCTATGTGGGGCCTCTTTGACCTTATGGTTAGCATGATCGACTTCGAATCGAAGGGTTCCGGGTTCGAATCCGTGCAGCGCCACTCCGCGGATGGCCGTCCCTCTCTGTCGAATGAGAGAGTAAAACCCGAGGTCCCGTTTCGCAAAAGGTGTTGGCACGTTAAAGAACCCTCCCTACTCTACGGGCATTAGTGCCGAGCAAAGGCAAAAATGTTCGCCCTTCATCGGCACACGGTGACGTCTCCATACGAGTTAAATATTCTTGAGCGGGACGTTAAACAACAATACAACAACATACAACAACATGATTCTTTACCGTGTATCTCTGCTATGTGTTGGATGGATTACTATTTGTAGTGTTGTTGCGTTTTGTTCCTGTTGTGGTGTTGTCTGTTGTTTTGAATGCTCCCTTGGTATCCTCCTCTTTAACATATGATACAAGTCCTAAACCATAGTTGTGTTTGGTAGGTACACTACATCAGTTAAAAGTGGAAAGAAATCGTCTTCAGGAAGAACTGAACTCAAACACAACTAACATAGAACAAATAGAGGCAATTCTACAGCAATATAAAGGTATAGAGAATTTCAATGTATTTTAATGTTTATGTTGAGGATTGCTTGAAGAAAGTTTATAGCTATATTACAGAAAAATATACAGTCGAACCCTGATATTGAAATCGATGGGTAATGAATTTTTTTATCGTTCAAATGAAGTGTGTTAGTATAGTAATAGAGTCATTTGGGCGGAAAACTAAAACCAAGACTCAAATTAAGGGGCTTTTCAATATACTAGGGTTCAATATAAGTAGATTCTACCTTAATTTTTTTAACAATAGGATACTGTAATATTGGTAGTGTTTCTATATCGAAACTAAAGAAAAGCGTTCCATATCGCAGAACTTTATTGTAAACCGTAGTGTATCATTATAAATTGAATAAGTATACATGTACATGTATAACATTTCTTAAATTTCGATTTCCAATCATCCTTTATCTAATCTCAACATAACAGTTGTTCTCATCCATATATAGAAATTGTATGTACAAAGAAATTTTGTTTTGTTTATTTGGTTTTTTTTTGTTTGTTTGTTGGTTTTTTGGGGGGTGGGGGTTGGGGTTTGTTTGTTTTTTGGTTTTTGGGTTTTTTTTTTATATTCCACTATCTTATCTTTCTCACAAACGGAGACGTCTTCGAGTGTATCGTTGAAAGTTACCGTAAGCTCTATTGTTAGGGTCTTTGGGAGCAGTGAGAAGTTGTTGTAGGGCCTACACCTGTTGTGATATGGTGCCTTAATATCATGGTCTCATTTACGCCATGGCAGAGTGATTAGCGGGATCGACTTCTAATCGACAGGACTCGGATTTGAATCCGCGCAGCGCCACGCTGCGGTTGACCGTCCCTGTCTTTCGGATGAAACAGTGAAAATTCGAGGTCCCGTGTCACAGTAGGTGTTGGCACGTTAAAGAACCCTCACTCCTCTGGCCGAGTGCCGAGCATAGGCAAAATTTGTCGCTATTTACCGGCACTCGGTGGCGTCTCCACATGAGTGAAATGTTCTTGAGTGGGACGTTATACAACAATACAACAACGTAACCTCTCCATTTAACATTAAGGTCTCGTGCGGCTTGGATTAAATCCCGGGACCTTCCTCACTTCAGACAAATTTTGTAATATCTAGCACATCTTTGATTTAATTATTTTTTAAAAAAATACTTTTTATGTCGTTTCTTTTATTTTCTCTATAAAGTCCGTGATCATTTTAGAGCAACAAACGGCCGTATTAGTAAATGTCTGGGGATGTCATTATGGCGTCATTCAAATTAACTAACATGACGGGTGCCAACATTTCATCTACTGTTGAATTTTGACGTTGGATAACGGACAAACAGCGAATAAGTTGATAGTCGATCTTAAAAGGTGTAATAAAAAACGTCCTAGACTGAATATAGAGAATTAAACCCACCCTTTGTCTGCACAGTAAAAACTGTTTACTATGCAGGCCTAAAACGGGCTTATAACAACCCCCACCCCATACAATTTTGACCTCTATGTAGCTTATTTGCATTTAATTTATAAAACATCCACTGTATTTGTCAGTGTTCAGATATTCAGTTTACGGAGATTTTAAAATTTGGTATGAGCATTCAACACTCTTTCAAATAACTTGAAATAGCATTCAGTCGAAGCCCGTTATTGAG
>JACSZP010003072.1:0-23604 GCA_016161895.1 Pinna nobilis | reverse complement strand
GATAGATGCACTTTCCCTTGTTTTTCTCCAAAGGAAAGTATTTAACATGAATGCCGGACACAACTGTAAAATGTGTAATCTCTTGCCTCATAAGACGAGAGAAACATGATGTTAACCATGGAGTGACAAATATTCTGTTTATTATTTTTTCAATAACTGTTACTTAACGTTTTTGTTTGCGATTTGATGAAGTATGAATGAACTCCTTAATGCTTAGAAACATAAGCCTTCATGATTTTTATCTCTGCACTAGAAATGTAGTCCAATTATATATCCGATATGAAGTGTCCAAAAAATACCAATAAGATATGGGAATATAACAGATCTAATTGTATTTTCAAATGTAACAAATAATGTCATTTTACTCACAAAATTGTGTAAATATCTATAAAAATGCGTCTAGCGCATTAATACAGGAAGGAACTTGTCCAGTCGCCTATATTTAAACACGAGGAGACGCCAAACAAAACATCTCGAGTCAAAACTTGAAGCTAGTCGGGACATGTAATATTTTCATTAATGTCTTTCATATCTGCTGTTCTTCATTCTGTATTTATCTCTGTTAATGCTTTATGTGAACAGGTTAATGTACAGTTCCTCCATTCTCACGCCGAAAAAGAGCAGAAACAACTGAGGACGATGGGCTACTTAATATTACTTTCTATATAGTATATAAGATATTAATTATAGTTCAGATTATGACTTGTATTTATTTCGCTGTTCTATTACTTTGACAGACGAAAGTGGAGCAAGCGATGCATGCGAGTTAAGCGATACAGGTCTTGGTAAGCATTCAAATCCTCTCCTTATCAATTCATCTTTAATTACAGAGTTCATAAGAATGAAGATTTAATTATCTTGTATAAATAATTGTGGTATTCTCGCGGAAAGCCGACCATCTGACTTAGCCTCTCTTCTTATTCTTTTTCTTTGCGGAGAAGAAACCCAGATAGATAAGAACTTACAGGGACTGGTTAGTTGTAGTTGTGTTATTGTATAAAGTTCCACTTACAAGTATTTTACTTGTACAGAGAAATCATAAAACTCTGGCTGATTCAAACTTTGCTCGGTGCCCGGCAATATCGGTAATTTATCAATGAGGGGTCTTGCCCCTTATACCTGCTGCCATCATAACATCAGATTTTATACATCACCTTTTATCTTCCGTCCAAAGGAAAAGGAAAATAGGCCATTGTTTACTTGATATCACATTGAGTTAATTTCAAGGTTTTCTTGATTTGCGTTGTTCTTCATGTAACACAGATGAAGAAAGTTGTGTACTTTTTACTCCTCTCATCTTTAATGAGACATCTATCGGGACTATCACCAGTATGTCGAAGGTTTAATTCAATTTGTATGACTTTCAAAATGGTTTGCTTTACATCCCATTTCAATTTTTAATTCATTTCTTTGTACTGGTACCTCTAACATAAATCAAATAGCTATATATATATATATCTATCTATATAGCTCTATCTATATATCTATATATGTCATGCATTCAATTTTACTTCTTTATATCTACTGTATGTTGATGGTAAAATAGTCACCTTATCATCTTCAAACTTTCCTCCTGCTTTTCAGGTTTTCAGAATCTCGCAGACTTACTATGGTTCAGAGTGCAAAAATATCCTAGATTTTAGATTTTAACCTCTAGATTTTTTTGATCACTTCTTCCTGGATTATCCATAGTTACAACAACTTTAACAGATCTTCGACAAACGTGATCAATACGACCTCAGGTTCCTATCTATATTATCCTTTTTACTTATGCGTTTTGCTCGGGCAAGGTAATTTTATGATTTATATGAATGATTTAACTTGAGAACCAGATGATTCGCCAATAACCTTCTCAAGGAGTACGCTATCGAGCGCTTGAAGCCGTCACTGCGGATGTGTAATGGTCGATACAGGGAACTCATTTACATTTAAATTGCCTTTAGACAAAAACCAAATACAGTGGACCCGCTTTACAACGACATTCATTACAACGGAATATTCGGTATCCGGCAAAAATTGTTCGGGGACAAACGTACTTGTACATTAAAAGTACCCATTATAACCATTATAACGGAATATTCGGTTTCCGACTCCGACATAAGATTCCGGGGACAAATAAACAAAACTCAATGTAAATAACTTCTTTACAACGACAATAGGCTACATCGCACGTGTCGGATATTCTTGCTATTGTTCTGACTCTTAAAGCTTAAGCTTTGTCACGGTTGAGATCACGTGGTACGTGTAAATCAATTACCATTCGCTTTGTCGTCAAATCTACACTGATAAGTAATAGGTGTCAAAGATTAGGCGGAAATCTGTTGTAGTGTTCAATATGCATAAAAAATTAGTGGGTAAAAAAAATACCGGAGTGACAGACGGAGGATGATGCTGGAGCGACAGAAGGAGGAATTCAGTCATTACTAGCCGTCAAGCAAAATAATGCACATTTTGAAAAGTTCAATTATAACCCCATAAAGATTTCTCAAAATATTCGAATTATTTATTTAACTTAATCAATTTATAAAAAGATCAAACTTACGTACATGTAGACTCAGCTCACACTGATAGGCCTATCGTAGTCGGCCTACATGATGTGTGCAATTTGAATTTACGAAATCAGATTTACGAAAGGCAATAAATTTTATAGAAAGTTTACTGATATTTACGGACATCATCTACTTCCAAAACTACAACTAGAGTTAAAAAATACCCCAAATCACCTGTTATTTAAATATGCAATTTAAAGAACTATTTTTGTTTCTATATTCACTGATTTGATTAAAGAAATATCAAATTGTTTTCAAAAGTATATTATCATTTGTAGTCGGGTAATTCACATGTGGCTAATTGGTAGTCAAGGGAGCTAACCATTGAATCCTCAAATTGTCAAATTCATTACAGTGACAAATTCGATATAACGTCACAAGTGTATGGGAACAAACATGGTCGTTGTAAAGAGGGTTCACTGTATTCAACTGAAATGTGTTAAGTTTTATTTCTTTTACAAATACAATAAGCAACAATTTATCCACTTTATTTATCTTTTGGTAAGCCCAAATTATTATGTTCTGTAGTAATACCAACTCTTCTTCTCAAACTGTTAGACTCTTTCTCTAAGCTTATAAGTAAGACAAAACAATTTTAAAAAAATTTTTCAGTCCAATATGACCGTAGATTTAAACAACAACATAAATTTCTAAAGGGTGTTAAGATCTTTCATGATTAGAATACTTCACAACCTACATTTGAAACAATGACAAAATATATTCTCTAGAAGAATCAGTATGATGATGTATAGTGTATGTAGATCCTGTGATTACGTTCCTTTACGTTCTATCAAGTTCTACAATTGAAAGTCAACACCGTCATATCTAGAAAATTCGCATCTAAAATATAGTTTGGTTGTTCTGTCGACCAGCTATTTGAAGGATTAAAAGAATCTTATATGGATGTGTTGAGTGAACAGTGAAATTTCAATCCGAGGGTGTCCCGGGGGTTGGACTTTCAGATTCTTACCACGAGGGTTGAGATTTCCTTTTCCACTCAACACATCCATGTTTGATTCTTTTTCTCCCACACTTCCAAGACTAATATGTATGTACACACGACACTTGGTATAACGTTCAGCCATTTAATTCATATATATGACATCATAGCCTGTGTGAGCTGGCTTTTCCTAGGGAAAGAAGAGTTATCTTTTTATTTATAAACGTTGTGTTTCGCGGCCAAGTGTGACAGAAAATGTTGTTCTCACTGTCATTTTCATATTGGCAATAGACATTCTGTTGATGTTATTCTCATTTGCTGCTGTATCTCAAAATAAATACTTGATTATTCTGTTTACAGATGACTTTCTGTCAGGTATGTTTTATCTAATTCTTATTGTTTTAGTCTTGGACAAATGGTTAAAGATTATGCAAGTATTGTTGATACAATGCTAAGATACATCCTGTTATCTGCAAAGTAGGACTTTATGCGCTACAATATACATAATAAATTTGCGTTTTGTATGGAATTGCATATTTGAATATATTACTAATGAAAGTTTTAGTTACGCACTTTTGGTATTCAATTTGCTTTGAAAGGAGACACTGAGGAAATTTAGTAGTTTGAGACAGGTATGTACATGTTTTAGAGACAAAATGCGTGAAATAACAATAGAACAAATCAAAATTTATTTCTAACATTTTCAAAGAGTAACATTCAATCTCATTATGCAGAGATGTACTTCCCGTATGGCGAAAATTAAATTTGATCATTCTGATTGGTCGATAACTTCCTCTGAATTTGCATGAGAAGTTGTCAATCACAAGTGTAATATAACAATTAGAAGAAAAAACTTGGTTTAATTGAGAAGTCCTCAAAATCTTTTGCTAAAAAATCCAATTTTTAAGAAATAATGATTGAGTCTGGATCGAACCGAGATCTTTGAGAGGACACCACCTCCTTTGGTCTGTGTTTTCTTTCCCTGATGAGTGATGAAAAATGCAGCTTAAATGACAAGGAAATCAAGTCTTTTAAGGCAGGATAATTAATAGCCCTGAACAAAATCTAGCATAAATATGTCATGAACATTATTGTCATAACATTTAGATTTCATTTTACTTAACTCTAGATTCCTATAGGACAATTTTTTTTTCAATTCAATGTTATAGACATTATTTCCATGACTATACCTAGCTTAACATCAAGTACTTTATTCATCAGTTATGTTAATAATCGAGAGCAAACTAAATGACCAATTGAAATGGTGTGGCTGTGACGTCAGGGGTAAAGTACAGCAAGTAAAGAGTATCAAAACGTTCATATGCTCATTTTATAAAATAAACTCGTCTTAATATCACACTATAATGAAATTTATCCGTTATTTACTGTTAATTAAAAAAAAGAGTAACTGCAACTTCTGAAGCAACAAAGTCTCGGAAGATACATTTACAAGTCTGTTTATCATTGGTACTGTACTTGAAACATTATATTTATGTTTATTCAATTCCATGAAAAATTGTAAAAAAAAAAGTATCCAGGGCTGTAAGAACGATTTGAGCTCTTTTTATTTTTCTTGGAATACTTGGAATTTTGGGGTATCGATAGTTCAATCGATATTTTTTTTTATACACTCAACAAAGTTTGAAATGACTTGTATGTACGCATTTCGCCTGGATGACGAATGAATGTTGATAAGGTGAACATGTGATTGAAAACATATCAGCTATATTTATTCACTATTACTCATATGATAGAAATACTTATCCCTTATAGACATCATTTCCGTTATTGTACCATTATCGGCATCAAGCACTTCATTCAGCCGTTACAATAATACTCGAGAGCAAACTAAATACCTACTTGAAATGATTCGCTACAAATCCAGGTGTAAAATACTGCAAGTATAGGGAATGAAGATGTGTACATGCTAAATTTTGTAATCAATCAAGTTTTTATATTCACAGTTGCTTAATAACTCATTTCGTAATATAGAAGATATTATACTCACAACTGCTTATTTAAGTTAAATTAAAGTTAACATACGCTGTGTAAAGTCATATTTACTAACTCTTTTCTGTAATGTTTCACTTCTTTTTGTTCTTTTAGTTTTGATATCTAGGATAAATGCTATCGCTTTTTACTGGTCTTAAACTGTTATTCGACAGCAAAAAATATTTTTCGTTCTCACAAAGAAGTAATACTTATCGTTCAAATGTTGAATGACAGTGTTATAGATTCATTGTCATTATTGCTGTACATATTATTAACATTAAAGGTAATATTTGTTTATAGTTATTTCAAGTTTTATATGAATTTGAAAGTACGGTATCTGCTTTACGGATTTTAAAATAAGATTCTGAAATTGTAAATGTTTTAATGAACATCCGAGATACATCACCATACGTTTCTCAGTCTGATGATATAATATAAATAGTTTCATTCTATAAAAGGGCATGTATCAGGCGGCCATCAATCACCTGTTTCAGAGGAAAATCAGGAACTATTGACAACATAAAAAAATTTCTGAAGTAATCACAGTGGTAAATAAAATTTGATGCAAACATCTAAACATCTCTTTTTGTTTACTGATGAATAGCTGTTGAGTTCCCTATTTACTCCCATATGTTTTTCAGCCCACTATCATACTAATAATGGGATTATCAAGTCACATTTCTTCTGTGGCCCTTCGTCTGTGGTTTGTCATTAAACAATTACCATTAGCGTAATTACTCATATATTACTTATTTGAATAATCATTAATTATTATATTACAAATATTTCCTTTTATTTATTCCCCCTGTTCTTATATGTTTTAATCAAACAACATAAATTACTCTTAGTTATACCTTGAAGAAAAGAAACCAAGTTATAATAAAGTTATGTCCTAAATCATCAGTCTCAGATGAGTGGATACGTACCTATTCTTGTTTTCTGAGAGTTATGAGATTTTGTTCGTTCACAATTTTGAAATAACGATTATAATGCCAACAGAGCATGCCTAAAAACAATGAAATATTTTTTTCTCCAAAAAACACAACTAGTTCTATTGCGCAGAGATATATGCTACTTATATAAGCACTTTGTTAATGTATTCCAGAAGATAAAAATCGAAAATTAGTAATAATGAATTTTGATGTATTTTAAGAGTTTTCAGGTTTATTTCACTTCAGTTTGATTAAATAGCCAATCGTATTCGTTCACGTTACGGAATATCATTTTCATCTTCTCTTTCTTAATTACTTATACTGCAATTGTTAAATTAAACCACTTCTGATTGTTTCTTTTTCATCAGTTTAACATAGTCACTAATACTTATTTTACAAAGTAATAGATTAAAATGAAATTATACCCAAATTTACGGTTTAATTTAAGAGCAATTTACTGCAACGTCCGAAGTGACATGGTCTGGGAAGATACATTTACAAGTCTGTTAATCATTTAGTACAATACTTGAAATATTTGTATCTATAGAGTTTATGTAAATTCATTGACAATACGAAGTTCCAGTGGTAAGTATAATCGCCTTTGATACTGAAGACGTTTTCTTTTAAATATTTGAAAATATGAAGGATAGAATCCAGGGGCCCTTTTCACAAAGCATCTTACGATCAAAATCACACTTAATCGTAAGTTTTTAATTTTACATTTGATCATATTTTGTACATTTGTCGATAAAACTGACCATTTGTGATAAAATATGATTGATTAAGTGATAAAATTCAGATTGTGACTATATTTATTTAATTACATTTAGAACTTGTGAAATAAACAATATAAAAATTTCATACACTTACGACTAAGAGTTATTTTTATCGTAAAATTCGAAGAACTACTTGATATTTTTTTTTTATATTTTGGCCATACTTAAGATTGTGCGTTATAATGTCCCTTATAGACAATATTTCCATGACTGTACCTTACTTGACATCAAGTACTTTATTCACCAGTTATATTAATAACTGCGACGTCAGGGGTAAAGTACTGCAAGTTAAGAGTATGAAAACTTTCATATGCTCATTTTGTAATATAAACTCGTCTTTATACGCATATTAACCTAATAACTACTGACTAAATATCACACTATAATGAAATTTACCTGAAATTTACTGTTCATTAAAAAAGGATTTACTGCAACTTCTGAAGCGACAAAGTCTGGGAAGATGAAGCTACAAGTCTATTTATAATTGGTATTTTACTTGAAACATTAAAATCATAATGTTTATTTAATTCCACAAAACAATATGAAAATTAGTATCCAGGGCTCAAAAACGTTTTGAGCCTTTTTTATTTTTCTTGGAATACTTGGAATTTTGGGTAACGATAGTTCAATCGATATTCATTTATAAAATAAACACAGTTTGAAATGACTTTGTTAAAACAGAACATTGATATTTCTCTTTACAGTAATAGACCTTCAACGATACCGTGAAGGGCTTGGTATGTACGCATTTCCCCTGTTTGAATGATCATTCATTATTATATTACAAAGATTTCCTTTTATTTATTCCTCCTGTTCTTATATTGTAATCAAACAACAAAAACCAGTTTAAGTAATACCTTGAAGAAAAGAAACCAAGTTATTCTAAAGTAATGTCCTTAAGTGTCAGTCACAGATGATTGGAAACATACCTATTCTTGTTTACTGACTGTTAAGAGTGTTTGTTCATTCACAATTTTGAAATAAGGAAAATAATGCCAACAGAACATGACTTAAAAGCTATGAAATATTTTTTTTTTCCAAAAAAGACTAGTTCTATTGCGGAAAACGCAATGCTATTTATATTAACACTTTGTCAATGTATTCCATATGAAAAAAAGCAACGAAAACTAGTAATAATGAATTTCGGTTTATTCTAAAAGATGTCAGATGTATTTCACTTCCGCTAGATTAAATAAACAATCGTATTCGTTCACGTTATAAAATATAATTTTTCTCTAGTCTTTCTTAATTGCTTATAATGCAGTTGTAAAATTAAATCACTGCTGATTATTTCTTTTTCATGAGTTTAACATAGTCACTAATACTTATTTTACAAAATATTGAATTAAAATGAAATTGTACCCAAATTTACTGTTTAGTTAAAATGCGGTGTACTGTAACTTCCGAAGTTACAAAGTCTGGGAAAATAAATATACAAGTCTGTTAATTATTGATTACAATAATATATTTTGTATCTAAAAAGTCTCAATCTAACTCCTTTGACAATACGAAGTTTCAGTGGTATGTATAATCACCTTTCTCACTGAAGACATTTATTTTAAATATTTGAATATAAGAAAGATAGAATCCAGGTTTTTAAGAAGTATTTGAGCTTTGTTCGATATTTTGGTCATACTTAAGATTGTGGATTATTGATAGTTCAATCGATATTATTCGACAAACTGTTAAATGGATTTGTTTAAATAAATTGCCTTTTCTCTTTACAGGATTATCACGTTCACATGGTATGTATGCAGTTCGTCTGTATAAAGAATAGATGTTGATATGTGGTCATGTCATTAGCGCCATTTTGGCTCCATTTATTCATTTTTACTCATACCATAGAGATACTCATCCCTTATAGACATTGTTTCGATGACTGTACCTAACTTCAAGTCACATTTCTTCTGTGGTCCGTCGTATGTGGTCTGTCATTTAACAATTACAATTATCGTTATTACTTAGAAATTACTTATTGGAATAATCATTAATTATTATATTACAAAGATTTCCTTTAACTCTGTCCTCCTATTCTTATATTTCTAATCAAACAACATAAATGATTATAAGTATTACCTTGAGGAAAAGAAACCAAGTGATAATAAAGTTATGTCCTAAAGTATCAGTCTCAGATCAGTGAAAACATGCCTATTCTTGTTTACTGAGTGTTAAGAGTTTTTGTTCGTTCAATATTTTGAAATAAGGAAAATAATGACAGCAGAGCATGACTTAAAAGCTATGAAATAATTTTAAAAAAAGAAAGACTAGTTCTATTGCGGAAGGTTCTGTGCTACTTATATCAGCACATTGTATATGTATTCCAGCAAAAAAAGATCGAAAATTAGTAATAATGAATTTTGATGTATTCTAAGAGTTTATATGTGTATTTCACTTCAGTTTGATTAAATAGCCAATCGTATTCGTCCACGTTACGAAGTATAATGTTCATTTACGCTTTCTTAATTTCTTTTAATGCAATTATTCAATAAATTCACTTCTGAACATTTCGTTTTCATGTGTTTAACATGGTCACTAATACTTATTTGAAAAATATTAAATTAAAATGAAAGTGTTCCCAAATTAACCGTTTAATTAAAGAGCTATTTACTGGAACTTCAGAAGTGACAATGTTTGGGAAAGTAAATGTACAAGTCTGTGTATCATTAGCTCTACTGGTCATAGACCAGCAGAGTTTATGCGATACCCCGTTGTCCGGCGTCCGTCGATCCGTCCATAAACAATTTCTGGTTATCACTACTCCTCCTAAACCATATTACATATTCACTTCTAGACTTCATATATGTGTTCAGCATAACATGTATATTGCGCGGTCGCAAGAACAAAGGTAAACCGTTCGTCTATCGAGGGTAACGGCGCAAAACTCGCGAAATGTCAAAAGGAGTAGATGGCAAAGATTAATGAGGTGTTTGAAAAGAAACGACCGCTTCAGATGACCTCTGACGACCATGAGCGATTCAGATCCGCCGAACAATGTTGGATTTGTTTCGAAGAGTTTGCTTACGCGACGGGCGATTAATCCATATTGAGATGGAGAAAGAAAAGTATTATTATGTTGTAAAGAAGTATGAAGCCGATTGATCTGTTGAGACGTGGTAACAAGGAACTTGAAGATCTCGTCGACGATCTCATTTTTCGACTCGACGAATGCGAGGTGAATTCGTCAATCGACCGTCGTTTGAATGGCCCATCGGGAAAAACTCGCCGAGAATAAGAAGGAAGTCACGGGAAAACTTCGAAAGGCGACCGACAAAGGACAAAAAGTGCTCACTCCGAATGCCATTTTCAACTCAAGGTGAAATCCGAAAGACGATTATCCCAGCCGTCATCCACAAATTGAGGGGATACGACTCGCATCTCATCATTCGCGAAATTGTCAGAGTTCAAATTCGTTACGTGCATTACCAACAATCTCGAAAAACTTATATCGATCTCCGCAGGATAATTGCGATTCATCGACAGTTTTCAGTTCATGGCCAGGTCCCTGGACGGATTGGTGAAGATTAACGACGATTTCCCCACCACTGATCGAGCGTTCGGTGAGAGGTCGAAGTTGATCGAACGAAAGAAGGTTTATCCTTACGAGTACGTAGACTCAATCGAGAGGTTCCACGAAACGACGCTGCCGTCTCGATCTGCGTTCCAGTTCTCTCTCGGGGAAGGGCATCGAAGAACAAGAATATCAACACGCGTAACACGTGCGGGAGGCGTTTGGTTGCAAATTTTAGGCGATTACCACGATTTATATTTGAAAACCGACGTGACGTTACTCGCAGACGTGTGCGAAAAATTTCGTTCAACAAGACCCAAGTATTCCGGACTCGATCCGTTGCACTATTACACGGCCCCCGGATTGGCATATGACGCCATGTTGAAGATGACCGGGGTAACTTTAGAACTTCTTACCGACTACGACATGTATCTCTTCGTCGAAGAAAGGATATGCGGTGGAATCAGCATGGTGTCTCGTCGTCACACCAAATCAAATAATCCGTACTTGAAGGATCACGATTTCTCGCGCCCCAACAGTTACGTATTGGGACGAGAACACGTTGTATTCTCTGGCGATGACGCGCCCCCTTCCCAGCGGGAATTTCGAGTTGGAGGACCCCCTCAAGGAAGACCCGATAAAACCGCCGGAAGGTAAGGGATACATGTTAGAAGTAGACTTGGAATATCCCTGGAAACGCCACGATACACAATGATTACACGTTGGCGCACGAACGCGTTAAGTCGGAGTCGACCCTTACAATTAAAACGCTGCTGACTACGGATAACTCCGTTTACCCGACAAAGATAGAGTTCACGGCGGGGTCGACAGGCTTACCTCTCTGTGGCACCTGATCCCACCTCTTGTTTTCAAAATTCCGTGTTCAACGAAATAGACTTCGGATATTTTACCTTTTTCGTCGATCATTGGAAGTGATAAAGGTTCATAGAAGCATAGGAACATTCCGTCTAACTAATAAAATCGTGGTAAGAGTATTCCCCCACTCTAATTTCAATTATTTCACACTTGTTCATCATAATTTAGTGATAGAATGAAAATGTTATACTTTTATATCTATATGCACGTTTATGTTCCTTTGATTAGGCTTTGAATGTCTGTAGTTATTGAATACCACTTGATTTCAAACCATGAAACTTGGAGTATGTTGTGACAAAGAGGACTGGATTTTTTCTAGTATACAGCGTAAGGATTTGATTAACAGTCTAATATTCATTTCACTGACCCATCCCCTTCTTCTAAAACGACCAAAGCGAAAACAAGAACAAGAAGTTTAAACTGCACGTAGTTCCAGGTGAAGTAAAATAAGAACACAACCTAATACATGTACATGTGTATATTGAAATTAAATTCTCCAAACTCATTCCACCGAGAAAAGAACAGAAAGAAAAAGATTAAAGGTGAAATAGAAGTTGGGTAGCTAAGTTTTTAGTCATAAATTATATAAGATATTATATACTTATGCACGTTTTCTGCGTCCAAAAATCTCGCCCCTCGCTCTACTTGTTTTTTCTGTAAACACCAGCCCCCAAACTGAATTTTGTACTGACGGACCGGCAGTAATATGTGTTATTTACAGATGGGCTTTTTTGTGTACGATCGTTTGTATTGTAGCAAACGTTACAACCGATTAAGATTTGGATAAAGCGGACCCTATTGCCAAAGTTATGGACAATAAATTGAATAACTGAACACTGTATCATGAAAGTTACCCACTTGTTTATCCTAATAATGTAGTTTTATAAAACTACAAGACATATTCCTTTATATGCCCCTGCGTTTAAGCGCTTTGTAATATTTGAGAGGGAATCAGTTCGAGAATCGCGATTAATACATTATTCAATTGAATATGAGGGCTGAGACTTATCACTACTTTTGTAGGGAAAACCCGTATTTAGTACAACTTCAATATATCATGCATTTGGGTGGAGAAAACGAAGTTTCAAGACACGTGTATTTACGAAAAAATTGTCAATGAGAAACTCTGCTACTTTGAATAGAAACCTCTATCACTATCCTTTTTTTGCAAGATGTCCAAAGACATTTGGGTAGTTTCCAATACATGTATATATTCTCCGTTTTAGCATCCTTTCAATTCCCTTGTCTCTTCTAGTTCTGCCTTTTCGTTTGGTCGTTAATATTTTTGTCTTGATACATCCTCCGTGTGGTTTTGTTTGATTAATCTACGCGTGCGCATTTCACCTTCACCTTTGTTTTAACGCATGTGCGGATTGATGAAGTTTCCGTTTGGCGTTTATTTTTTAGTATCCTAATAAAGTCGAAATATTTTCGTTTTATTTACGTATCTTCGAAGTTTTGAAGACAAGAATTTGTAATTAACTCAAATTTTATAACTTTGGCAATGCGACAGAAATACACTTGTTGCTTTTACTTTCTTTATTTTATCGATATTTTACTAAACTCGTAGGGACTACCACTTAAAATGTCTGAATCCTGATCTCTGCAAATTTTGTTCGAGATATTGGCTTAATTAAAAGTCCTGAATAAAATCTAGCATAGATATGTCATGAACATGACATTATGATTTCATTTTACTTAACTCTAGATTCCTATAGGAAATATTCAATTATCGAGAGCAAACTAAATGACCAATTAAAATGATTCACTGTGACGTCAGGGGTAAAGTACTGCAAGTTAAGAATATGAAAGCGTTCATTTATGCTCATGTTGTAATATAAACTCGTCTTTATACGCTCATTAACTAATAACTACTGACGAAATATCACACTATAATGAAATTTACCCGAAATTTACTGTTAATTAAAAACAGATTTACTGCAACTTCTGAAGCGACAAAGTCTGGGAAGATAAATTTACAAGTCTGTTTATCATTGGTACTTTACTTGAAACATTAAATTTATAATGTTTATTTAATTCCACAAAAAAAAAAATGAAAAATAGTATCCAGGGCTCAAAAAACTATATGAGCCTTTTTTATTTTTCTTGGAATTCTTGGAATTTGGGGGTATCAATAGTTCAATCGATATTTATTAATACACTCAACAAAGTTTGAAATGACTTTGTTCAAATAAAAAAGTACTTTTTCTCTTTACAGAAATAGAACATCAACAATTTCGTGAAGAACAAGGTATGTACGCATTTCGCCTGGATGACGAATGAATGTTGATGTTGTGAACATGTAGTTGAAAGCGTATGAGCTACATTTATTTACTATTACTCATGTAATAGAAATACTTATCCCTTATAGACATCATTTCCGTTTTTGTACAATTAACGGCATCAGGTACTTTATTTAGCCGTTACAATAATACTCGAGAGCAAACTAAATACCTACTTGAAATGATTCACTACGACTTCAGGGGTAAAATACTGCAAGTATAGGGTATGAAGATGTGTACATGCTAAATGTGGTAATAAATCAAGTCTTTATGCTTATTTAAGTTAAATGAAACATAAATCTACGCTGTGTAAAGTAATATTTACTAACTCTTCATTAAAGGACATGAATCGGTTGGCTATTTATCACCTGTTTCAGAGCAAAATCAGATACTTATTAACATCATATTCTAAAGTAATCACAGTGGTAAATAAAATTTGATGCAAACTTCTACACATCGTTCTACAGCTATTTTCATGTTTGTTCAAGGCAATGTCGTGTCGAAACCAGTTGGATTTCAGATATATAGCTGTTGAGTTCCCTATTTACTTCCATATGTTTTTCAGCCCACTATTATACTGATGATTTGATTATCAAGTCACATTTCTTCTGTGGTCTGTCGTCTGTGGTTTGTCATTAAACAATTACCGTTATTGTTATTACTCAGAAATTAACGATTTGTATAAATTTACTGTTTAATTAAAAAAAAGATTTACTGCAACTTCTGAAGCGATAAATTCTGCGAAGATAAATTTACAAGTCTGTATGCATTGGTACTTTACTCGAAACATTATATTTATGTTTATTTAATTCAAATAAAAAGTATGAAAAATAGCATCCAGGGCTCTATGAACGATTTGAGCCTTTTTTATTTTTCTTTGAATACTTGGAATTTTTGGGTTTAGTTCAATCGATATTTATTTATACACTCAACAAAGTTTGAAATGACTTTGTTCAAACAGAAAAGTACGTTGTCTCTTTACAGAAAAAAATCGTCAACAATTACGTGAACAACAAGGTATGTACGCATTTCGCCTGGATGACGAATAAACGTTGATGTTGTGGACATGTGATTTGCACAATTTGGGCTACATTTATTTATTATTACTTATATCATAGAGATACTCATCCCTTATAGACAATATTTCCAAGACTGTACCTAACTTGAAATCAAGTACTACATTCATCAGTTGCATTAATAATCGAGAGCAAACCAAATGACCAATTGAAATGATTCACTGCGACGTCAGGGATAAAGTACTGCAAGTTAAGAGTATAAAAACGTTCATATGCTCTTTTTGTAATTGAAACTCGTCTTTATACGCTCAGTTACCTGATGACTGCTGACTAAATATCAGACTATAATGAAATTTACCTGAAATTTACTGTTAATTAAAAATATAAGATTTACTGCAACTTCTTAAGTGACAAAGTCTGGGAAGATAAATTTACAAGTCTGTTTATCATTGGTACTATACTTGAAACATTATATTTATGCTTATTTAATTACAATAAAAATATGAAAAAAATTATCCAGGCTCAAAAAAACGATTTGAGCCTTTTTTATTTATCTTGGAATACTTGGAATTTGGGGTTATCGATAGTTCAATCGATGTTTATTTATAAACTCAACAAAGTTTGAAATGACTTTGTTCAAATATAAAATTACATTTTCTATTTACAGAAAGAGACCGTCAACAATTACGTAAACCACGACGAGGTATGTACGCATTTCGCCTGGATGACGAATACAGGTTGATATTGTGGACATGTGATTGAAAGTACATGAGGTACATTTATACACTTTTACTCACACAATAGAAATTCTTATCCCTTATACATCATTTCCGTTACTGTACCATTATCGGAATAAAGTAATATTTACTAACTCTTCTCTGTAATATTACACTTCTTATTGTTCTTTTAGTTTTGATATCTAGGATAAATGCTATCGCTTTTTACTGGTCTTAAACTGTTATTCGAAAGCAGGAAATGTGTTTCGTTCTCACAAAGTAGTCATACTAGTCGTTCAAATGTTGAATGACGATGTTATAGATTCATTGTCATTATTGCTATACATATAATTAACTTAGAAGGTAATATTTGTTCAGTTATGTCAGGTTTTATATTAATGTGAAAGTGCGGTATCTTCTTTATGGATTTTAAAATCAATTTCTGAAAAGAGAAATGTTTTAATGAACGTCCAAGATACATCATCATACGTTTCTCAAAGTCTGATAATACAATATAAACAGTTTCATTCTATTAAAGGACATGAATCAGTCGACTATCAATCACCTGTTTCAGAGCAAAATCAGATACTTATTAACAACATACAAAATATTCTGAAGTAATCATAGTGGTGAATGAAATTTGATGCAAACATCTACACATCTGTTTACAGCTATTTTCATATGTTTGTTCAAGGCAATGTTGTGTCGAAACCAGGTGGTTTTCTGATAAATAGATGTAGAGTTCCCTTTTTACTCCCATATGTTTTTCAGCCCACTTTCATACTGACGAAGGGATTATCAAGTCGCATTTCTTCTGTAGTCCGTCGTTTGTGGTCTGTCATTAAACAATTACCGTTGTCGTTATTACTCAGAAATTACTTATTTGAATAAATTTACTGTTTAATTAAAAAAAAGATTTACTGCAACTTCTGAAGCGATAAATTCTTGGAAGATAAATTTACAAGTCTGTTTATCATTGGTACTAAACTTGAAACAGTTTATTTATAATGTTTATTTAATTCCAACAAAAAATATGAAAATCAGTATCCAGGGCTCTAAGAACGATTTGAACCTTTTCTGTTTTTCTTGGAATACTTGGAATTTGGGAGTTCAATTGATATTTATTAATACACTCAACTAAGTTTGAAATGACTTTGTTCAAATAAAAAAGTACTTTTTCTCTTTACAGAAAGAGAACATCAACGATTACGTGAAGAGCAAGGTATATACGCAACGTCTGGATGACGAACGAATGTTCATGGTGTGAACATGTAGTTGAAAGAATATGAGTTACATTTATTCACTATTACTCATGCAATAGAAATACTTATCCCTCATAGACATCATTTCCGTTACTGTACCATTATCGGCATCAGGCACTTTATTTAGCCGTTACAATAATACTCGAGAGCAAACTAAACACCTATTTCAAAATGATTCACTACGACGTCAGGGGTAAAATACTGCAAGTATAGGGTATGAAGATGTGTACATGCTAAAATGTGTAATAAATCAAGTCTTTATTCTGACAGTTGCTTTATAACTCATTTCGTATTATAGAAGATATTACAATGAAAACTGCTTATTTAAGTTAAATTAAACATAAACCTACGCTGTGTAAAGTAATATTTACTAACTCTTTTCTGTAATATTACATTTCTTATTGTTCTTTTAGTTTTGATATCTAGGATAAATGTTTTCGCTTTTTACTGGTCTTAAACTGTTATTCGAAAGCAAGAAGCATTTTTGTTCTCACAAAGTAGTCATACTTGTCGTTCAAATGTTGAATGACGATGTTATAGATTCATTGTCATAATTGCAATACATATAATTAACTTAGAAGGTAATATTTGTTCATAGTTATGTCGGGTTTTATATTAATGTGGAAGTGTGGTATATTTTTTTACGGATTTTAAAATCAAATTCTGAAAATGGAAATGTTTAACGAACATCCAACATACATCATCATACGTTTCTCAAAGTCTGATAATACAATACAAACAGTTTCATTCTATTAAAGGACATGGATCAGTCGACTATCAATCACCTGTTTCAGAGCAAAATCAGATACTTATTAACAACATACAAAATATTCTGAAGTAATCATAGTGGTGAATGAAATTTGATGCAAACATCTACACATCTTTCTACAGCTATTTCCATGTTTGTTCAAGGCAATGTCGTGTCGAAACCAGGTGGTTTTCTGATAAATAGATGTAGAGTTCCCTTTTTACTTCCATATGTTTTTCAGCCCTATATCATACTGACGAAGGGATTATCAAGTCGCATTTCTTCTGCGGTCCGTCGTCTGTGGTCTGTCATTAAACAATTACAGTTGTCGTTATTACTCAGAAATTACTTATTTGAATAAATTTAGTGTTTAATCAAAATAAAAAGATTTACTTAAACTTCTGAAGCGATGAATTCTGCGAAGATAAATTTACAAGTCTGTTTATCATTGGTACTAAACTTGAAACAGTTTATTTATAATGTTTATTTAATTCCAACAAAAAATATGAAAAATAGTATCCCGGGCTCTAAGAACGATTTGAGCCTTTTTTAATTTTCTTGGATTACTTGGAATTTGGGGGTATCGATAGTTCAATAGATATTTATTAACACACTCAACAAAGTATGAAATGAATTTGTTCAAATAGAAAAGTACTTTTTCTCTTTACAGAAAGAAAACAAGAACAATTTCGTGAACAACTAGGTATGTACGTATTTCGCCTGGATGACAATTGAATGTTGATGTTGTGAACACGTAGTTGAAAGCATACGAGCTATATTTATTCACTATTACTTATATAATAGAAATATTTATCCCTTATAGACATCATTTCCGTCACTGTACCATTATCGGCATCAAGCACTTTATTCAGCCGTTACAATAATACTCGAAAGAAAACTAAATACCTACTTGAAATTATTCACTACGACTTCAGGGGTAAAATACTGCAAGTATAGGGTATGAAGATGTGTACATGAAAAATTTTGTACTTAATAAAGTCTTTAAACTCAGAGTTGCTTAATAACTCATTTCTTAATATAGAAGATATTACACTCAAAACTGCTTATTTAAGAGAAATTAAACATAAACCTACGCTGTGTAAAGTAATATTTACTAACTCTTCACTGTAATATTACATTTCTTATTGTTCTTTTAGTTTTGATATCTAGGATAAATGATTTCGCTTTTTACTGGTCTTAAACTGTTGTTCGAAAGCAAGAAGTATTTTTCGTTCTCAAAAAGAAGTCATACTTGTCTTTCAAATGTTGAATGACGATGTTATAGATTCATTGTCATAATTGCTATACATATAATTAACATAGAAGGTAATATTTGTTCATAGTTATGTCAGGTTTTATATTAATGTGAAAGTTCGGTATCTGCTTTATGGATTTTAAAATCAAATTCTGAAAATGGGAATGTTTTAATGTGCGTCAAAGATACATCATTATACGTTTCTCAAAGTCTGATAATACAATACAAATAGTTTTATTATATTAAGGGACATGAATCGATTGGCTTTTAATCACCTATTTCAGAGCAAAATTAGATACTTATTAACAACATCAAAAATATTCTGAAGTAATCATAGTGGTAAATGAAATTTGATGCAAACATCTACACATCCATATAGTTATTTCCATGTTTGTTCAAGGCAATGTCGTGTCGAAACCAGGTGGTTTTCTGATAAATAGCCGTTGAGTTCCCTTTTTACTCCAAAATGTTTTTCAGTCCACTCTAACACTGATGATGGGATTATCAAGTCACATTTTTCTATGGTCTGTCGTATGTGGTTTGTCATTAAATAATTAATGTTATCACTCAGAAATTACTTATTTGAATAATCATTAATTATTATATTGCAAAGATTTCCTTTTATTTATTTCTCCTGTTCTTATATTTTCAAATCAAACAACATAACTTATTCTTATTAATACCTTCCATGCCAACAGAGCATGACTAAAAAGCTATGAAATAATTTTTAAAAAAGAAAGACAAGTTTTATTTCAGAAAGCTCTATGTTACTTATATCAGCACTTTGTAAATGTATTCCAGAAGAAAAAAACCGAAAACTAGTAATAATGAATTTTGAGGAAATCTAAGAGTTTTCACTTGTATTTCACTTCAGTTTGATTAAATGACCAATCGTATTCGTTCACGTTACGAAACATAATTTTCATCTTCTCTTTCTTAATTACTTATAATGTTATTGTTAAATTAAATCACTACTGATCATTTCTGTTTCATGAGTGGAATATAGTCACTAATACTTATTTTATAAAGTAATAAATTAAAATGAAATTGTACCCAAATTAACCATTTAATTAAAGAGCGATTCCCTGTATCTTCAGAAGTGACAAGGTCTGGGAAGATAAATTTACAGGTCTGTTAATCATGAAGTACAATGCTTGAAATATTTGTATCTATAAAGTTTATCATTTAATCATTTGACAATACGAAGTTCCAGTGGTATGTATAATCGCCTTTGATACTGAAGACGTATTATTTTAATCATTTGAAAATATGAAAGATCGAATCCAGGTTACTACGAACAATTTGAGCTCTTTTTTTTATATTTTAGCCATATTTATGATTGGCGTTTATAGACATTTCAATCGATATTTATGTATACATTCGACAAACTGTTAAATGCATTTGTTTAACAAAATTGCCTTTTCTCTTTACAGGATTATTCCGTTCACATGGTAAGTATGCAGTTCGTCTGTATAAAGAATAAATGTTGATATAGTGGTCTTGTGACTTGCACCATTTGGTCAACATTTATTCATTATTACTCATATCATAGAGATACACATTCCTTTTAGACATTGTTTCCATGACTGCAACGAACTTCAAGTCACATTTCTTCTGTGGTCCGTCGTCTGTGATCTGTCATCAAACAATTACCATTATCATAATTACTCAGAAATTGCTTTTCTAAATAATCATTAAATATTTTATTACAAAGATTTCCTTTTATTTATTCCTCCAGTTCTGATATTTTTTAATCACGCGGCATAGATTATAAAGTTATGTCCTTAAGTATCAATCACAGATGAGTGGAAACATGACTAGTCATGTTACTAACTATTAAGACTATTTGTTCGTTCACAATTTTGAAATAAGGAAAATAATGCCAACAGAGTATGACTAAACGCTATGAAATAATTCAATTGTCAATTACATCGCAACTGAACGTTTCTTTATCATAAGTTAACATAGTCTCTAGTACTTATTTTACAAAATATTAAATTAAAATGAAATTTTACCTAAATTTACTGTTTAATTGAAGAGTGATCTACTGTGGTCTCCGAAGGGATGAGTGGAAACATACCTATTCTTGTTTACTGAGTGTTAAGAGTTTTTGTTCGTTCACAATTTTGGAATAAGGAAAATAATGCCAACAGAACAGGATTAAAAAGCTATGAAATAATCTAAATAAAAGACTAGTTCTATTTCGGAAAGCTCTATGCTACTTAAATCAGCACTTTGTAAATGAATTTCAGAAGAAAGAAATCGAAAACTAGTAATAATGAATTTTGATGTATTCTAAGAGTTTTCACTTGTATTTAACTTCAGTTTGATTAAATGGCCGATCGGATTCGTCCACGTTACGAAATCTAATTTTCATCTACTCTTTCTTTATTACTTTTAATGTAATTGTTAAATAAAATCACTACTGATTGTTTCTTTTTCGTCAGTTTAACATAGTTACTAATTCTTATTTGACAAAGTATTCAATTAAAATGATTTGTACCAAAATTTTACTGTTAGTTAAAGAGCGATTTACTGTAACTTCCGAAGTAACTAAGTCTGGGAAGATAAATTAACAAGTCTGTTAATCATTTAGTACAGTACTTGAAATATTTGTATCTATAAAGTTTATCTAAGTCCTGTGACAATACGAAGTTCCAGTGGTATGTATAATCGACTTTGATACTTGACTTTTTCTTTTAAATATTTGAAAATATGAAAGATAGAATCCAGGTTTCTGAGAAAGATTTGAGCTTATTTATACTTTGGTTATAATTAAAATTTGGGGTTATAGATAGACCAATCGATAGATATGCATACATTCGACAAACTGTTAGATGGATTTGTTCTAAAAGAAAATTGTCTTTTTCCTTACAGATTTAATGTCTGATGAAGGTATCTATGCAGTTATTCTGTATAAAGAATAAATGTTGATATTGTGGTCATGTGATTTGCACCATTTTGTCTACATGTACTCATATTACTCATATCATAGAGATACTCATCCCTTATAGACATTGTTTCTATGACTGTACCTAATTGCAAGTCATATTTCTTCTGTGGTCCGTCGTCTGTGGTCTGTCATTAAATAATAACCATTATCGTTATTACTCAGAAATTGCACTTCTAAATAATCATTAATTATTTTATTACAAAAATCTTTGTTTTATTGCTTCTGTTCTCATATTTTTTTTAATATCACACGGCATAAATTATTCTTAGTAATTCCTTGAAGAAAAGAAACCAAGGTATTATAAATTTATGTCCTAAAGTATCAGTCACAGATGAGTGGAAACGTACCTATTCTTGTTTACTGACTTTTAGGAGTTTTTGTTCGTTCACAATTTTGAAATTAGAAATATTAGATATATATTATATTAGAAATATAATGCCAACAGAGCATGACTGAAAAGCTATGAAATAAGTTTTAAAAAGAAAGACTTGTTCTATTGCAGAAGCTCTATGCTAATTATATCAGCACTATGTAAATGAATTTCAGAAGAAAGAAATCGAAAACTAGTAATAATGAATTTTGATGTATTCTAAGAGTTTTCACTTGTATTTCACATCAGTTTGATTAATAAGCCTATCGTATTTGTTCACGTTACGACATATACTTTTCATCTTCTCTTTCTTAATTACTTATAATTCAATTGTTGAATTAAATAACTACTGATCATTTCTTTTTCATGAGTTTATCATAGTCACTAATACTCATTTTACAAAATATTGAATTAAAATGAAATGGTACCCAAATTTACTGTTTAGTTAAAGAGCGATTTACTGTTACTTCCGAAGTGACAAGGTCTGGGAAAATATATACAAGTCTGTTAATCATTAGTACAATACTTGAAATACTTGTATCTATAAAATCTATCTAAATTCTTTGACAATCCAAGGTTCCAGTGGATAGGATCCAGGTTTCTTAGAACTATTTGAGCTTTTTTTTATATTTTGGCCATACTTAAGATTTGGGGTTATAAATAGTTCAATCGATATTTATGCATATATTCGACAAACATTTAAATGGATTTGTTCAAAAACTAAAATTGCATTTTCTCTTTACAGATTTAATGCATGATGAAGGTACAGGATTTTTCCGTTCACATGGTAAGTATGCAGTTCGTCTGTATAAAGAATAAATGTTGATATTGTGATCATATGATTTGCACCATCTTGGCTACATTTATTCATTATTACTCATATCATAGAGATATTCATCCCTGATAGACATAATATCCATGACTGTACCTGACTTGACGTCAAGTACTTGATTCATCAGTTACATTAATAATCGAGAGCAAACTAAATGACCAATTGAAATGATTCACTGCGACGTCAGTGGTAGAGTACTGCAAGTTAAGAGNNGACAAAATATCATTCTATAATGAAATTTACCCGAAATTTACTGTTTATTAAAAAAAAGATTTACTGCAACTTCTGAAGCGACAAAGTCTTGGAAGATACATTAACAAGTCTGTTTATCATTGGTACTTTACTTGAAACAGTATATTTAAAATGTTTATTTAATTCCAAGCTTTGCTCATGGTGACCTTTTTCGATCGCTTTTCGTCCGTCGTCATCCGTCGTGCGTCGTGCGTTAACTTTTCACATTTTGAACTTCTTCTCAAGAACCACAGAATGGATCAGGCCCAAACTTGGTACATATGGAATACACAAGGTCCCACACAAGTGTTGTTACTTTTCGGGGCCATGCGAAATCCAAGATGGCCGCCATGGCCTTTGATTGGC
>JACSZP010003051.1:11278-24958 GCA_016161895.1 Pinna nobilis | reverse complement strand
TTTTTTTTTGTTCCGTTAAATGTTTCAATATTATGCATAAACATGAAATGTGTTAATCCTTTCACCACTATATATCATAATGGACTGCTCCAAGACAATAGAAAAGAGCATGCTACTTTGATAAATAGGAGTGAAAGGGTTAAGGGTCTTGAATAGGGAAAATTATTAAGCCTTTACAGGATTTTTCACATCTGTTGTGAGATACTTTCTTGTAAAAATATTTTGTTATCATACCAAAAAAAATTTGTTTGTTTTTTATTTTGTTGTAAATATATTTCTGTATTATATCTACTTGCATAATGTTATTTTATATTGGTGTCTATAATTAATAAACAAACACCTGTTGCTAGGGAATACACACCTGAGCAATTATTAACCCAGTTTCTGATGTGTTTGTTACCTTGAAGTTGTTATATTTGATACATACTACATTAGTAGATGCATTTACTTAGATTAAGTGATGAAGAAATATTTAGAAGTTTATTCATATTGATGTCACATGTGATGAGTTTTTCCACGAACCATTTATACTGGTGATCCATATTACCGTGGTAGTTACCATGCGGCAAATGAGAAACATTCAATTTTGATCAAACAATGTTTGTCCTTTATAATTTCTACCTTGGAGGTGTAGATAGAAGGAGGAGTGGTAGATTGTTATTAGGCCTAAACTAAAATAGAAAAAAAAATTCATGTTTAGCGACTG
Organism: Pinna nobilis; assembly: GCA_016161895.1. Classification (NCBI taxonomy): domain Eukaryota; kingdom Metazoa; phylum Mollusca; class Bivalvia; order Pterioida; family Pinnidae; genus Pinna; species Pinna nobilis. Next base: position 24,252 of record JACSZP010003051.1, on the reverse strand, counting down.
TTCCCGTGCCATTAAAATGGGATTGCTGTGATAATGTGGATCACGGATAATATGGGAATAGATTATACTGTACAAAAAGTTTAATCAGCATCGATCATTAAAATCACCTGACCTCAGGTAAGTTTTGGTTTGGTATACTCAGAGTCTATATGTATATAGGTACAGCAAAAAAAATGTTAATGATCCTTTATGGATTAAAAACGCGGGATTATTTTAAAGTTTTGTCTACTTTTACTTACCCACGATCAACTCAATCTAATATATATATTGTTCGTAAATTTAGAGAAAGTGTTTACTTCTTTTCTTGTCAACTCCACACACATTATATTTGACCAGGATAACAATCTTCAAACATCAGAAATCTCCGTTAACAATTTTTTGGCAATTGGTCATGTGTAAAATGTATGCAATATGTGACCATCTGATTTTCAAAGTGCAATTTGAAATTGCTAAATAGGTGAATTTTTTACTGTCAATATCAAACCTTTTGAGAAATTCCTGGTATTCTCCTGAAAAAAATTAATTGATGAATTAAAATTTATTGATTTCACATTTCAAAAGTTGCTATTACCTGCAAGTCCATTGCAATAATCAAACACTAGGTGATTTTTGACATCCTCTGTAATTAGTAATTTTCATGGATATCCATGTGTTTTGTTAGGTAACGCTTCTTTAATTACTTAAATGTTGGCAATTTTGATGTAACATATAAATCACATATCAAACATTACATGATTGTACAGATATAAATGTTACTTGTTGTGTATAGATTTCCAGTCCAGGGATATTTATTGTTTCACATGCAATATATGTATATTTTTTTCTGGGATGAAGTCTCGGATATAAAGACAAATGAGTACCATATTATTTCTTGTGTCTTTTCTGTATATTTGCTGGTAGCCAGAGAATACCTAGTGAACAATTTGTAAGAAGGCTAGAATAATGTATTAGATTTAAAAGAAGGATAGCCTAGTGTTTTCGATCACTAAGAGATGTTTGAGATCGCAACAATGTTTCATTTGAGCACAAGTTTTCTTGAGATCTCTGTTAATACGATAACTTTTTGATTCTCAATATTTCAGAGGATTGTCACTATGTCACATTCATTTTACCAGTAGATAGTGATCCTCTTTTTTCGAAGTCTAGTGTTTATGAAGGTCAATTCCCATGTAATTATGTTCTTAATTTTCGATACATCTGTATTTAAGGCCTACAACTATTCCATTCCAAGTTGTAACCCCAATTCTTACCAAGGATGACACAAGTGCTCCCTGAATTATCCCAAATAAATTACCATCTGTATTTGAGCAATGACTGAGAGATACAAAAGTTTAGCTTTGTGTGATACAACTGTAAAAGAGAAAAGATTCCAAATTATCATTCCTTGTCTTGTCTCTGTATCTCTTCCAAAGTACTGAAACTGGAGAGGGCTAGCTCTACAGGTATACACTCCATCTACCTGACTGTCGGTCCATCCATCTGTCTGTCTGCCCGTCCATTTGTCTGTCCCAGACACTTACATTTCTAGACCCTTTTGCCCCCTTTGTAGATATTAACATGAATTTTCCTCGGGGCGTCAGTGATGAGTAACTGATTATCTCCGACGTTGGCTGTAGTTTACCTACTTTTATGGATTTACGGTAACTTTTCAGGATCATGTATTGCATCAGCAATAATCATTATGCTAATCAATATTCCACTTATCAAACCAGAAGTATACGTTTGTGATCTTTCCAGTTAGCTTTTTGTTACATTAATAAACCATAAACTGGCAAAGTATTACAAATAGGCTTTTGTTCGTTTGTTGGTTTTTTTTTTGTAGATTGTAAACATTGTAGTGGGAAAAAATATTTTATTTATACATCTGTAGGTATTATTAATACATGTATTATTCTGGATGATATATACATCTTTATATTTATATGTTTTTATTTTGCAAGGATACAATATCATCTAATCGAAGATTCAAAAACTATTTATACATGCATTGCAAGGACCTTCTTTGAATTTGGTATTGTTGTTTGAATTTATGATATTTTACATATTTTGGCTTAAACTTATTGAATATAATTTCTGGAATCAAAATTTTGGAGAGGATTTTTGGGTGTTAGGAAATTTGATAGTTCTTCAAGAATTATTGTTATTCCTTTTGATTTTTTTTTTGATAAATTATTCATAGCTAGAGGGCATGTCTTGGGAAGTTTTGAAAATTGTTGACAAATGTAAGAATTATTTTGAAACCAAACATCTGCAGGACTTTATATCCATCTTTGTCATTGGTTATTTGATATTAGACAGAGTACCATTATAGAATCTGTACATGTATGTGTATGTGTATTTCTGTGATATTTTCTTGTGTATACATGTTGTTAGAGGACAACAAAAGGATAACGCAAGTTTACAAAACAGCTGATCAAGAACCACTCCCCTTTCCTAAAAATTGCAGTTAACTCTCTTGTTCATCAACAGTAAACATCACTTTTAGGTCAGACAGGGGATGTTTACTTTTCCATGTCTTCTTTCTTCATGGCACCTGATCCCACTTCTGGGTCTTCAGAGGTCCGTGTTTGTCACTTTTTCACGAAATATATATTGTCTCCTGATTCTGCTAGCTATTGATACCTTGGTATCTACGATTTTCATATTTAAGGGCTAATCACACATAAGGTGGTGGTTTGGACACGCCATCACAACAAAGTGATATTCTATGTTTTACGCTGAACGGACACCTATCTACCAATCTGTGCAGGTGGTGTCGATTCTAGCAAAGTTGAGCAAAACAGGGATGATGAGAAAGCTTTTGTTTTAAAAAGGGGAGAATATCGAAGTACAGCAGAACCCACTCATTTTGAACCCCGATATATTGAAATATCAGTATACATGTATACCCAATAAATTGAAATCCCACTTAATTTGAAATGATTTCAATTTCATGACAAAATTTCTTTAAGCTCCTGTATTTGAAACCCTGTTTACTTGAGAGAAAAAGTCATTCCCTTTGGTGTCAATATATCTGGGTTTGACTGTATATGTTCTTTGTGCTAGCAATACGTATGTCTAGAACTTTAAGGGTACTGGTATGGTGTGTTTGTTGTTGTTTTAGGAGGTAATCGATTAAGAGGGAGCATTTATTAAACAACTGAAATGTCCCGACATATACAATTGATAGAGATCTGTTCCATCTATTACATAATACGTAATTTGTCATTGTATATTGGTGATGCACTGTTTGAATTTATTATTCAGATTGTTATCATTTTTTAAAATCAATAAAAGATATAACATCTCAATGAAATTTGTATGTTTTAGTTAGTCTAAGGTATTAAATCTTTTTTTACCTCGCTCGGAGGAAAGTTCTGAGAGCTTATGTCATACGCTGAGTTGGCCTTGTATTTTGGCATCATTGTCAGTGCCGTCTATTCAAAACTTGGACTGTTCTTTTTGAACCGGAAAAGCTTTTGGCCTTGTGGCTACATAAAACAGAGGCAGTCGAAACCGAGCACAGTTAGTATCCATTGGAATACCGACAGTCATGAAATATCCGCCTGCTAAATGCAACAAATATGATGTCAATAAAAATCGAATCATGTTGATGACGTAATCTTCAGAGAACGTTTGTCAGATTCAGAGTGTAGTTTTTATCGAGGTATAATTTATCCCTTCCCAAATCATGGCCTGTTCCATTCATTTTTAATTATATAGAGTAGAACTTCGCCTAAAGACCACCTCACTTTGGAGACCACCTCACTAATAAGACTATCAGTATTCAGTCTGTTTATCACAATTTTAGGCTACTTCAACCTCACTTAGGAGACCATATCACTAATCGGACCAATTTTAGCCAGTTACTTTATATAATACGTGTATATACATGTACATTGTATATACAAAACACTGCACTGTTTATCCACAAAATGTGCGGTCTATAAAAATAGATACCGGTCAAAGAACGAATTTTATAAAACACTAAAATGACCAATGTCATGTACAACAATAAAGTCAAACTCTCGCGACGACCTGTCCCTTCATCAGGGCGATAGTGATTAACATTACTAACATACAAACTGAGAAACAACTGCGCGCACTCATATCAGAGACATACATGTATGTAACTCCTTATAGTTATATATGTCTCTGCTCATATACACACAATCTGATTACGAAGATGAAGCTACATGTTGAACTGTTGATATCTGGATAATAAAAACGAGTCGGTAAATACAAAGTAATTAGATAGAGAATGTGTGTTAAACACAGAGGAAATTTATATATCTTTGGCGAATCATCTGATGAATCTTTACGTATACGATCAAACAGTATACATGTACCGGGTAATCATTTTGGCTCGGAACACCTAACTCTACAGTGCCGCGTAATTTTGCGGATTTCTCTTTTCATGGTTTTGCTTTTATAAATTTCTTTCTTGCTTACAAAAACACCAAAACCAACAACACTGTTTCTTTAATGATCAACAGCTCGTAAAATAATACAGCCAAACTTTCTGGACGATCTTTTCCGAAGTTGACTTTATTATTGTACGTGTTGTTGGTCATTTTAATTGTTGATATATATGTATCAGTACTTATTTATCATAATTTTTTATTCTTTTTTTAATTTATGTACTTATTTATTCGTCCGTTCCTTCATTTATTTACTTATTTATAAATTTATTTATCGATTGGTTTATTGATTTATTTGTTTATTTATTATTTAAATACATGTATATGATTTATTAATTTACTTATTTGTTCGTGCATTCATTTATTTATGTTTATTTATTAACTTACTCATTTATTTATCTGTTTATTAAAATAATTATTCATTCACTTATCTATTTACATATCTATTTTCACAAGATTTTATCAGCACACAGTACATTGAATTTTTTTTACTGCTCCCGGCCACGTCTCGGTTAATTAATGACGGCCACGTCTTATCTTAACACCATCGGACTCCGGCGCAGACGATAGCCATGTACTTTCTCGCTTTATTCTAATGATCTTGTAAGTTTTAACAAAAGAAAAAAGATCACTGACATTACACGCTCATCAATTTTGTCGATGCCCCCGTCAACACAGACTAAGATTGATCAGATGTGGATTTCTTTTCTTTTGGTATTAGATTTTTTTTTTACTTATCCTACGGGATAAACAACTTAATCAGTTGTACAATGGAATTAAAGTATTGATAGAACGACTATGGAGACACACGGAGTTTTATTGAAGTATTGCGGATAAACAAAGAACGATGATTTTTTTTTACCGGATTAGAAATATTATTGTGAAGTTTCAAGTTATTTAAATTTTCATTTTTATTTTCATGTTGCCTCTTAAATTTCGAGTTTCTTAAGAATTTTATTTTCTATTGTATATTGTTCGTTAGACATTTTTCCCAAGAAAAAATATGGATCCACAAGTGCGACAGGTACTCTTGGAAATGAACCGCCCGCGTGAAAGTTTCAGGAATCGGATGTTGCAAAAATCTAGCGAGAAAGTTAAAAAGGAACTTAGAGGAAAATTGAAAGTGTCGCGTGTGCTTCAAAAGGTCAAAGAAAACATACCAAAATGCTCCTGCACAAGCAACATGACAAGGGCGTTTTGCACAGAACTTTTTCCATTTTGGGGAGTAATGAAAAAATATAGTTTACGGCGCTACTTACTGGCCGATTTTGTAGCGGGCATAACTGTTGGTATTATCCACATTCCACAAGGTGAGTCTCTAACCTAACATTTCACAACAGGGTTCGATGATCTATATTGATTGAGCACCTGCTATAGCGTCTCGTTTGAGTGTTTTTGATCGTATTCTCGACTTCTCCGAAACTCAAAAATTTAACGAAACCTAGAAGAATTTAAGAATTGTTAACCATCAGAAAGATTGTTCCTTAAGGAAGAAGATATATCTACATGTTAGGATAAATTGAGATACCCTTGCCCCTTGCCAGGAAGTTTAATATTTTTTTTAATTTTGTACCAAATTTGTATAGTGCACATACATAAATGCATTATTTACTTTTGAAACTGGGGTTCAATATCACAGTTGGTGCTGGCACTAAAATTAATGTCTTACTGTTCAGTGACCCAAGCTTCTCCCTTTTTTGTACATGGTTTTCCCTTTTAAAAGCGACGTTAAAACAAGTAAGATTTTATCTTTGCAGGTATGGCGTATGGCTTTCTTACCAATTTACCACCAGTATATGGTCTTTACACAAGCTTCTTCCCAGTACTGTTGTACTTTTTCTTTGGATCCTCCAATAAGATTTCAATGGGTGAGTAAATGCAAATATATTTTTGTATATTGTCATTTTCAATGACGATGTAAACTCTCCGTGACTTTTTATACTTCATTCATAGTATACTGAACATTCTTATATACTAGTATTTCAGAAATTAAGCATTGTGCAGCGTTCTTTTTCTAATTCGGACAACAAATAGTATTTTCAAAAATGTAATTTCACCGAAACTTTGATTGAGTGATAAATATAGATGCATAGCGGCTACAAACACGACACAAGAACAGCAACAAAATTATAAGTAGGCCTACATGTAATTCAAATAACAACCAGCAATGATTGTTTTTGCGTCCAATATCTCAATATTTGACAATTTTAAATTTCTGTAAACTCTCTCTAAATAAAAATGAACATCAATTAAAACTGTTGTCAGGAAGTTATCTCGGTACCACCATGCTAGTTCTCAAACAATGTGAATTGATCTTAGATGAAAAAAAAACATTTGTGCGTTACATGCAATGGTGGTTTTAGAATGGATAGTGTTTTTATGAGCTAACTTCGTGCATTGATTTCTTTGTTTTAACTTCTTTTGTGACGTCACTTCATGGCATATTTTCACAATCATGTCAAAACCAATCACATAAGAATCCACGATTGCATGAATGTGCCAAATTGTTTTAAGCAACAGGTGAACAATTTAGAGCATTGTCAAATGTCATAAGAATAAAGTTTGAGTTGAAAATTGTATCTCTTAAAGTTAACAAAGTTACGTTTCACATACAGGTACATTTGCTGTAACGAGTTTGATGGTTGGAGCAGTAGTACAAAGAGGATTTGAGGCCACAAGCAGGGTGCAGTCCGAAATGTCTGCCAGTGTTGGGACATTTTCAGATACAAATGCTACTTTATTATCATCAAGCACAAATTTTTCACAAACAAACTATTCAATTTTGACGAGAGATGGTCCTCTGTCCGATCTTCCAAGTGAAAGTGATGAAGAAATTTCTATTAAGGTCGGGTACGCCATGTCGCTATCATTCTTGGTAGGCCTTATACAGGTAAATTTTTATACATGTATATTAAGAAAGCTTAAAAGCACCAACTTTGAAAGTTATCCTTTATTAAAATAAAAACAAACCAAATAATCTTATATTAAATACAACTTTTGAAAATTTGCTGAATTTGTTCTGAAAGTCGGGTACGCTATGTGATGTGTTTTTCTTCTTTGGCCTTATTTAGCTTTACGTTTTTATTCATGGCACGAGTTCTGATTGTCACCATATATGAATAACACTAAGCATATGAACTAAATGAATATTTAAGATGTGAGAAGTGATTTTCCCTTATTGTCATTCATACAAGATAACATACACACTGTTGTTATGTTTCATGAATGTAGATAAATAATGGACAAATGCGGAGCTTCACAAGTTCAGACGTGAGATCATGTGCCATGGAGCAATAAGCATTCCCTATTGACCGATCACCGTGTTTTATATAGAAATCACAAAGAAATAAAAAAGCAAATACTAGCGACGTGAAAGTCACGATCCTTGGGATTCTCTCAATTTCAGTTTTTACTCGGAACCTTCCGTTTTGGATTCCTGGCCTATTTCATGTCCGACCCGCTGATCAGTGGATTTACAACAGGTGCCGCTATACATGTATTTTCAAGCCAAGTGAAATACTTATTCGGGGTACAAGTACCAACATACGATGGAGCTTTCAAACTTATTTACGTGAGTATGGAACTTCAGTGAAATGTCACTTAAAAATACCTCATTTGGGTGACCACCTACAACTAACGAATATCAAATCAGTGTACCGCCTTTATAATATACCTACGTTCAAATGCGTATGAACCTCGGTAAATTAAAGCTGAGATTTTGTTAAACTTATCTAGCATCTGGTTTTCATTTTCATTTCATTTCCGAAAGCAGATATTTTTTTCTTTGTGTTTCACCCCTTTTACATTTTTGTTTGCCTAGAGCGCTTATTGTAACACAATGAACTCAATATTGTTCATTTAGCATAGGGTACATAGCAAAAACATACCTAATGATAACGTACACTGGCTTTGTCAGATTATAAGAGTTGTTTCCCTTATCACATATTTCTTTTTTAAAGACAAGTGTTGTCCCAGCCTGTCCCCCGAAGTACATATATTTGCCTTGTGTATGACAGGTAAACGAAATTTAATATTCCTTTAAATTTCAGTTTTACAGAGACTTCTTTAAGGAGCTTCACAATGTCAACCCAGTGACGGCTGTAGCATCTGTGACATGTATCTTTGTCTTGATACTGATCAAAGAAGGCGTCAACAACAACCCCAGCTGTCAAAAAGATTTACCTGTCCCCGTACCTGTTGAGCTTTTCGTGGTGAGTAAATGTTACGAATAGATTTACAAAATACTATAAATCAAGGCTTGGTTATTTTATAAATCAAGGCTTGGTACTTGAAACAAAAAATAACGAAAATACTGTATACAAGCCAATTTTCGCCCTATTCTATTTTGCCCCTTTCGACCTCATCTTTAGTGGAATTCATAAGTGGACAAATTCAAAATGGTTAATTCATTGAAATGAATTATAACGAGACTGGGCGAATTGAGAACAAGGCGAAACTGTTTGCAGTGGTGTTATGGCGAAAATAATCATACATGTATACACAGTATAATTTTGTTTGGTTTATCAAATCGTTATAAACAATTAGTTTCGTAAGATTTTATGATAGATCTGTAAGAAAATAAAAATTGTCAATAATTAATACATGTATGAATGCACTTCACTTTTAAGTAACTTTTCATTTTGCCCTAGTTCCACTGAGTACATTTTCTTGTTGTTGTTATTTTTTAAAAAATGTAAAATACTGCTTTTTTATCTATAGGTGGTTACTTGATCGATTTTTGCTATACTCAGCCATTGTCTCTCAAATGTGCTTACTTTTAATCCCATATTTATCGACGGATTTCCAAGCAATGAAAAATATTTACATAGCAGAATACAAACACGAAATTTTAATCAATGAAAAAAAATAATCCGTTGTTTCATTCAAAATCATAGGACCTCGGGCATTAGAACTTTAAACAAAAGAGACACACTGGTTTATTTAAATACTTGATGACAGTTCAAAACCTGAACCTGTATCCATTCAATAGAAAATTGCTACTCAAATAATATTGAGCAGAAATAAAGGTAAAAAAAATATATTAAATAGTGTGAAAGTAAATAATGCTGTGTTAAAAATATCGATGTAAAACATATTCTGATCAATGGCAGTATCAGCGATACAATAAACAAGAAAATATGAAATTGAAATGGATTTTTTAGACTGCAATGCAAATAAAACAGACGAGCTTTAGCTATGACAAGTGTTTAGAAAGGTAGCATGTATTCGATGCCAGTTAAGCACTGAACCTTTTGCACTTCTGATATTTAACAAAATACTTCATTGTTGTCTATCATCCATACTTACATCAATATTAAATCGCCAAGCTGTTTACATAGTCTCTGACTATGAAATACAACTGTAACTGAGCTAATCTGACTCAGGGGAAGCTTACTCATCAATGGCACCTGATCTCACGTCTGGATTTTCATAGGTCTATCTTTGTGCAGTATTCACCATATGTGTATATTGTATACTCATTCTTCTGGCGATTGATACCTTGGTCTCTGTGATTTTCGTACAATTTTATCAAAAGTCATATCTGAGAGAATTAAAGTGAGTTTTTCGAATAGGCCTGTTTTGTGTCATATTTTTTTTTTAAAAATGGCTATTTTACTTCCTACTTTTGAATAATCCTTAAAGTTCAATTAGTTTGATTCTAAAGTAATTCCTTTAACAGCAGTATCCTTCACATTATTTCCTATTTCGTTGAAATTTTTATTCCCCCTTTCTCATAGGACGGGACGTTGACCATACAGATCTTATTCAGTATGTCTGTCTGTTTGTCATTCGTCGGTCAGTTTATCGAATACATGTATTTCATTTATGACCATAACTACCGATGTTTAACAACGATAAAAAATGTGACTTCCATGTATATTCCTTCTGTCATGACTAAAATTTAGGAATATTGTCTGAAATATGCTGTTTTTGTTTGCGTTTGGTCACGTTTTCCAAAAATACCTGTACGTAATCTGTATTCTTTCCTTTGATCACAGGTAATAGCTGCAACAGTTATTTCCCATTATACGCGGATCCACACGGAGTTTCAGGTGGATGTAGTCGGCACCATTCCTGTTGGGTAAGTTATGCAATAAGATAACATATGTGCATTCAAATTTATAACATGCGTGCACCAATTTTAGTCGTATTCTCATATTAGCGTTTGTCGCGTTTTCTAGATTGTGCTAACTCAAATGTATCGCTAAAAATAGGTATATTATGTCGTCTGCCTACCAGTATTTTATAGCCTTACCCTTTCCACACTACAGGTCATGATATAATGGCTGTGAATATACATTTTATATACATATTACATATTTTGTACCATAAATATCATTAGTTTTCTCGTGTATGCAAAATTAAATGATGAAGAAATTTAAGCCCGGACTTAATTAGCTTAATGATTTGAACGCGAAAAGCGTTTATATCAAAACACCGCAAAAATAAGTACACTTACAGTAGTATGTCAAATGTCCGCTTTATACTTTCAGATTGCCGCCACCGAACATAAAGAATTTGAGATACACCTCTGAAGTGATCGGTGATGCCATTACCATCAGCTTTGTGGCTTTTGCCACTTCGTATGCCATGGCAAAGATATTGGCAGAGAAGAATAATGAGGAAGTGGACGCTAATCAGGTATATTATGACTCATGTTTGTCATTTAACTATAGTAGTCACTTTATGCTGCATCGAATACTTTTTTGCTTGATCATAATGTTCACTTGATGCTAAAATAAAAATGCATGTATTTTTTATTCATACTGTTCACTTGATGTGGAATTGACTACTTTTGTCATTAAATTATAAATCACTTGATGCTGAACTGACTACAATTTTCATGCAATCATACTAGTCACGTGATGCTGACCTGACTACTTTTGTCGTTAGATTTTAAGTCACTTGACGCGGAAGTAACTTCATTTGCCATTTAAGTATACTAGTCATTTGAATCTGAATTGACTACATTTATCATATGATTATAACAGTCACTTAATGCTGGAATGTTGTCATTGAATCGTACTAGTCACGTTTTTGCTGAAATGACTTAATTTGTAATTGAATCATGCGAGTCACTTGATTCTGAAAAGACTACATGGTCACTTAAGGCTGACTACATGGTTACTTGATGCGGAAATGACATCTTTTTGAATTTCTATTGCTGTTGTTTCTGACGTTGTTGTTTAACGTCCCCATCATATGGAAACGTCAGCGAATGCTAGTGAGGGGCTTCAAAGTTATTTTACCGTTTACGGCTATTACCGAATAAGAACTTTTCTATGATTCGAAATGTAGGTGACACGACGGGTGCCAAGCGTGGAGCAGGAGTTGCTTACCCCTCCGGAGCACCTGAACTCACCCCTGGTTTTAAGTGGAGTTCTTATTACTCTTATTATTTTAAGTTTTAACCATAACTGTGTGTATTGCTTTTTGTAGTGTTGTCTCTTTTGGCCACGGTGTTGTTTGTCGTTGATTTAATGAATTTTGAATGATCCTTGGTATCTTCTACTTCACCTATCCTCAGCATTTACGCTGAACACCTTAGAATCGTAAACGTACCGACACCTACTATGACACGGGACCCTGTTGCTGTTTGGTTTTTTTGTTTTTTGTTTTTTTTTAATTTCAATTCCCATTGACTACTGAATAAATAAAAGTTTATTGTGTTGAATATTTGTGGTGTATGAAGATCACTTTCATTCATCTAATTCGTTTCTAATAGAAGGTGATATGTACCTTGCGAAACTCGATACTCCGAATTTCCGTATAAATTGAATAATGGTAATGAATAATGCAAACATAGTAAAAAATGCAACATAAGTGATTAATTATTTATCTTATTTTGTTAACGATATTAATTAAAAACAATAGATCGGTGCCGCCCATATTGTATTACGAAGTCAAAGGGATCGGTGTCAAGAAGGAAAACATTTTAGTGAAATAAATAGCAAATTATTATTCACAATCTTTACGTGCCTTTGTAGTCATGGAAACCTGCAATGAGATACAGGAATATATTCTACCCTAATATGTTTATTGAAATAAATTTACAATAACATTTCTACAACTTTTCACCGAATTTCGAGAGTTCGAGAAGAAGTTAAAGAAGACACAACTTTTACTTTGTAAAGATATTTATCTTTTCATTCTTCCTTAGTTTCCTTTTTTTGATAAGGTAAGAATGATCTTGCAGTATCAAGTTCTTCTGATATAGTGTTTACATACAGTTATTGTTTTTTACGTTCAGTTCACTTTATTATTTATCTTCAGGAACTTGTTGCCAACGGTATATGTAATTTGGTAGGAGCCATCTTTTCGTCTTTCTGTAGTGCAGCGTCATTGTCTAGAAGTTTAGTTCAAGAAAATGCCGGAGGTCGAACACAGGTCTGTATCGTCTTGAATTTCCTGTCCTCTTACTACATGTTTATTTTGATGGTTTTGTTTTACGCCACACTCAACAATCTTTCAGTCATATGGTGACGGTAAGCTTTTATTAGTCGGTGGGGGAGACTTCGAATCGAAGGGTCCGGGGTTCGATTCCCGCAGCACCACTTCGCGGTTGGCCGTCCC
>JACSZP010003050.1:0-10419 GCA_016161895.1 Pinna nobilis | reverse complement strand
AAAGGGTCTGATATTCGGACCCTGAGAAGGCCTAGATTAATCCCTGATCTTGGATTTCGCATGGCCCCGAAAAGTAACAACACAATGTGTGGGACCTTGTGTAGAACATCTGTACCAAGTTCGGGCATGATCCATTCAGTGGTTCTTGAGAAGAAGTTCAAAATATCTCAACCAGGGAGAGGCCATTTTGGTTTCGCATGGCCCCATAAAGTTACAACACTTGTGTGGGACCTTGCGTAGAACTTCCACAGGTACCAAGTTTGGGCATGATCCATTCCGTGGTTCTTGAGAATAAGTTCAAATGTCTCAACCAATCAGAGACCATGGCGGCCATATTGGATTTTGCATGGCCCCGAAAAGGACTAACACTTGTGTAGAACTTGTGTAGAACATCTGTTTGGGCATGATCAATTCAGTGGTTCTTGAGAAGAAGTTCAAAATGTGAAAAGTAAACGGACGACTCACAAAAATGATGACAGACAAAAAGTGATCGCAATAGGTCACCATGAGCAAAGCAGAAACAAAATTATGCATGTGCACCTCTCACAATTATATGAATAAACATTCACCAAACTGTTAATGTTGTGACTCCAAAAATGTAGGAGCTACATTTAGCTACCAAATGACAGCCAACTTTGAATGATTCTCAGGCAAAACTGTTCATACAAGTATTACTTACAATATATGCCTTTGACCTCGGGCACCAAACGAGTCGAAAAAAAAAAACATGGTTGTTTTCAACACAAAAGTCTACAGAGTTGGTAAATGAATGTAAAAATCTACTGAGTCAGTTTAGTTAAATTATATTCTATTCGTTTTAATTATACCGGAAGTATGATTTGCGTTAGTCTAAACCCTGCAAGATAAAATCAAAATTTAGTGGACAAATCCATTGGGATCTGGCTGGCACATTTGGTATCTAATTTTGTTATCTAATTTTTTGGTTATAAGATTTGGTTACCATAGCTGAATTAACTTAAATGAAAAATCCATTTATTTGTGTATTGTCAGTTCAATGTAACCATGCATAAAAATGTGTTTGAAGTTTATCTAGGACCTAGTTCATTTGTATAAATATTTTATAACAAGAGTTCTCGAAATGGTATAATCTATGCTTCTCAGCTAGTCACTGTCAGGAAAACTGTTTGACCTACTCTTACCTATGAAGTACCAGTAGGTCACAGTGACCTGGGCTCATGTAAGTTCAAACTGGATCTGCAACTCTGCAAGAGGAAGCTTGTTTCTAAATTTCAGTTGAATATCTGCATTCATAGCGAAAAAAGAAAAGTCTGGAAAATTATGACCTCAGACGAACAACACCATAACATAATGTGGCATGCCTTGCAGCAGACCTGATTTAGAAAAAGTTAACACATTTACCTCATACAGCCATATAGTAGGCCTACTTAAAGCAAGGATTTCCCAGATTCACAAAATGCGAGTACAGTGAAGTTGGTCTATAACAAACTGCAAGGGGGTTGACTTTTGCCTTCGTTGAAGGCATACTTGGTTTTAAGCATCAGGATTTACTACATATATAGATAAATAGTAATTCTTTTTTTGGATTTTGTTCCTCTTTGTTATGGCACATAATTTGCTTTAAGCCGATTCGTTATAGACCAACTCTACTGTATACGACTTGTTTGTGAGGCGATACATATGAGATTCTTTGTTTTCAAATTCTGCAATTTACCTCCCCCCTAACCCACTGAATTTGACTGTGTTTATATAGATATACAGGTGTTACTTAGGTATACATTACTTGGTTAAACATTTTGCTCCTGAAGATAAGTCTGGCTGAAAATACTTATCTCTTTCAGAGACATAGTATTTGTCCCCCTTTAATTCATCAAGGCAAATAAAATTCCTCAGATATTATCGCAATCAGCAAATAAGAATAGTTTGTTTATGAGTGGCGGAAAAACACTTATGCTAAATGCATTATTAATGTAAATAAAAAAGAAAATATCTAGGCTATAGGGAATTCAGGAAAACTACAAGTACAATTTGTCAGTTCAACATTAAGATGCAGCATGGGTCTCCACTCTCATTGATGCTGGAATGATTTCTCTAGTCTCCTTCCATCTAATCTTTACAAGGTAAAAACCTGAGAAAATAACAAAATATCATTAATCATCTTACTTAAAAAATCTATCAGGTCACCTTCAGGAGTAAACTCAGGTGACCTATTGCCATCTGTTCCCCGCTGTCACCGTGCATAAACTTTTAACATTTTTGACTTCTCAGAAACCAGACCCCTGGGTCCAAAAATGGCCCTGCCCTGGGGCCAAGAAGGTTCAAATTTTGCAACTTTCAAAAATTTCTTCTCTTAAAATACAGGGCCAAATCTGCTGATTTCCGGAATATACTGGTAGCATCCTTATGGCGTGTAAATTCAAGTGTGTTCAAGAGAAGGCCCTAGGGTCATTTTTGGCCCTGCCCTGGGGTTAAACATTTTCCATAGGATTTCACATTCTAGGCTTTTTCTCAGGAACCAGAGGGCTAATTTCAAACAAATTTGCCAGGGATCAACATTGGGTGTTGCAGACTCAAGTTTGTTCAAACCATCCCTCTGGGTCCAAAAATGGCCCCATCCTGGGCCAAAAGGTTCAAATTTTGCAACTTTAAAAAATCTTCTTCTCAGAAAGTACAAGGCCAAATCTGCTGATTTCTGGAAAATAGCATCCTTTTGGGGTGTAGATTCAAGTTTGTTCAAGAGAAGGCCTTGGGGTCATTTTTGGCGCCCCATAGGATTGCGATTGGATATCACATTTTAGGCTTCTCCGGAAACAATGGACCAATTTCAACCAAATTCATTACTCTGATGACCATTAAGGCCCCTTGGACCTCTTGTTATTTTCACATACAGAATGCACAAATGAAATAGGCCTACCAATAGCAATGTATTATATCTTAATTTCTCAAAAAGGTGTTTTTACTTTCATCTCATTTCTACACAAGACATCCTAGAAGGATATTGACATCTTACAATATTTGATCTTTAATAGACCTAAGACAGACTCCTCTTTTCCCTTTTTACTTTAAGTTCCCATAAAGCCTTTTATAAAGTTCTGGACCTCATACTTATACTCATATGATTTTAAGCCCAATGTTTTTTCTGATCAGTTCTGAAGTGTGGAATGCAAAACGAGACCCCAAGAGGAACCTTCCCGCAAGATTTGCGAAATATCCCTTCACCACGTTCTCCGAAAAAATGATAATAGAATTGGTTTTTAAAATTAAGTTCCCCCTCTGGGGATCCAATCTTTTCTGATCCGTTCTAAAGTAAGATCATTGGATCCCTTCTTCAGTACTTTCTCTTCTTGGAAATAGTGATAATGTAATTGGCTTTTCAAACCTAAGTTCCTCCTTATTGGTGCCTTTTTTTTCTGATTAGTCCCAAAAAAGTGATTTGCAAAAGTAGACTGCTGGGAAACCTGCATGCAAAGTTTAAGGAAGATCCCTTCAGTTCTTTCTCAGAAATAACGATGAACAGAATTAACAGAGAAAGAAATAAGCGGAGGCCCGTCGGCCCTAGGCCAGTTGTTTTTCAGAAGGGCCAGTTGATATTGCTCGTTTGTTGTCGGTCGAGCTTGAATTTTGGCACTCATTATTCTTAAGTTAAGTTTATCATGTACTTCTTGTTTGATTTGAACTACACAAAGGCAACTGGTAACAGAAATGTAATCTGATGCAATGTATTTGTAGTCGAGTCATACTTTTTTTGTAAATCTTCTCCTCAAATCACAAAATTTTCAATTATAATTTTCTTTTTATGTCTTTTCTAAAAATGCACCAGAATGCATGATTTTATGTCTAAATATAAAAGAAAATGTCTACCCCTCCCACAGATGTGCTTCGTGCCTGCAGTGCTCACCACTAAAGCTCGGGGCTTGCACCAATTTAGAAGGTCCAGCAGTATCTAACCTGAACAGGCCCTTTGGGCTAGTAGAATTCAATTCCGTATTTCTATCCCTGAATTAATATTTTGAAATCTAAGTCGTCTCTTGGGCCTGAATTCTATTCTGCTCAGTTCCAAATTGTGGAAATCAAAACTATCGTCAAAGGGAAACTTCCATCAGATTCCTTTACATGCACAGATCTAGAGGAGGAAGAGTGTCAGGAGGGGCGGGACTACACACCACTGTAATTTGAAAAGTATATAAAGGTATTGTACCATAATGATTTATGAAAAAAATATGATTTTAAGTCCTAAATGCAGAATGACCTTGACCTTTGATCATGAGTCATGGTGGGTCGCAAGCCTGGGTTATGGGGATTATGTTTGTAAGATTTAGTATGACCTACATTCATGTAAGGGTTTAGGAGATATGACTCTGGAAGGACAACCACAAAGACGGACGAACGGACAAAGCGGTGACTATATGCTCCCCCAAAATTTTTTAAGGGAGCATGAAAAATTGTGGTACTCCATTTATTTTTCTTGGCACAAGTTTGACCCTCCCCTGGAAAAAATCCTGGATTCACTCATGCTTTTCAGTACTTTATCAGAAATAGTCATATACTGCAACGGGATTGACCCTTTAAATTCCAAGTTCCAATTTTTTTCAGATCAGTTCCAAATCAAATGTGGCATGCAAAAGTAATCCCATTGGGAACCTGCATTAAGATTTGAGGAAGTTCCCTTCAATATGGTCTGAGAAATAGTAATAACTAGATTTGATCAAGGACGATTGAGAGATGATGGAATATTCGGATGGAAGGTGGTCTGATAAGCCAGCCATCAATATAATTGTGGGGTAATAATTTAAATGAACGGATTATATGATAATCTGAATCAGCACATTCACTGGAAAAAGTTTCGATAAACATTTTTCAGCAAACTATAAAAACTGAAAATTGTTATTAACTTATCATATATTTTTTTTCTCCAATATCACAGAATATTATTAATACGAGACAAAAAATGAAATGTGCCTAAAAAACACAAATACCTGTAATACCCAAATTTGGTGAAATGGAAGGCAGAGCAGCTTCTATTTATGCATGCAGAAAGAAGCAAAAAGTGACCTGTTCATCAGTGTGTCCATTCATCTAAATTACATTGTCAAATATACATGACGTATTTGTAAATCATGGTTTGTTAGCCCATTTCTTCCAATGAGGTACTGGAGCTACAGTTATTTTAGATGATCTTTATATTTACATTAGTGAAAACCTGCATGTCCAAGGTTTTTGTATGTGTCAATGTCAGTCTTTTTTTTTGTGATAGCTGTACTGCTTTGTTTTCTTCTACATTCAAAATAATTACTTTAGAATCATTAGAAATGGAATGAAGCTGCATTTCTTGTCATAATTGCAACCTTTGATTCGTTGAAAAATTTCTATGGGGATTTTCCAATCTGATGTGGGAGACTCCAAATTTTACTCAGAATTAATAGGAAAAGTAATTTTATGGAGGGGAGATAATGCATTTTTTCAAAATGAATTATCAAAATTTTACATAAAAAATAGGGAGTCTCCCTATTTAAAGATTTTAATGTGAGGAGACCTGGCAAGTATATACATGTAACTGTGCTGTGAATAAGTGTCAATAGTGAATAGTTTTTTTTTAATTTTGAAAACAACCAAAATTTTTCTTAAAAATAAGATATCAGAATTTTTATATCTTGTGAATCTAATTGGACAGATTCACAGAATGCAGACAAATTCCAAGAATCTATGTATGCCTAGCTTTGAGTCACAGGTTTCGGTGAGTGAAAGGATACAAGTGCCAGGCGCGTCAGAAGCATTTTCGGATTGGGGCGACGAAATGAATGGGGGAAGTAGGTTGGGGGTGTTCTCCTCCCGATAATGGAGAAAAATGTAATTTTAAACATGAAATATGCCAAATTATGCCTCTAAAATTGAATGATCGTCAATAATACATATACATGTATATAATATATTTATATATGATGTAATCATCAACTCTTTTGGATTACCCAGTCAAATTTCACGTTTTGATAAATCTATAATGATAAAATCAATTTCAGAAAATGGTTTTCACTACAAAGCTTCTTAATTATTATCAAATTTAAGATAACACAAATCTCATCCTCATTTTCTATTCCATTAACTTGGGCAGTAAGGCAGTCAGAAACTCATAAGTAATGAAAAGACTCCCCTAGAATACATACTGCTAATTATCAGTATACGCACTGGGTGCTGTAACCCAGATTGTGTGCCTCCCTTGCACAAATGATAGTTTTCATACCAGGCTAATCCAGACTTCCATCAAGAGATTTTTTTCATCGTGATGGGGGAAACTATGTTTAATTATATATAAGAAGAATTACCAGGTAATAAGAAAATTTAAGGTTTTTTCGGTTATGGGGAGATATGCATTTTTAAAAGAAATTGTCCAAATCTTAGGTAAGAGATAGGGAGTCTCCCTATTAATGGGGGAGACTTGGCATTGCTTGTTGGATGCTGATCCACTGACAAAGATTGATGTTCAAGTTTGGCGCCGCCGCAGGTACACAGATCGCCGTTTTAGTTGCCGTCCCAAAGAACGCAGATTGCCGTTTTAGTTGCTGTCCAAAAGAGCACAGATCACCGTTTTTGTTGCCGCCCCAAAGAGCTCAGGTCGCCATGATTTTTTTTCTGCCAAAATATTGGGGCGGCGACTGAAACTGATACCAGACGATACTTGTACCTGTATTATGGAATTCTATCTTTCAAAAAATGTTTCTAAATAGGATTTACCAGACAGATACACTAGTGTTGAAAAATTCCAATTATTATTCAAGGCTTATTTAATATGGTCTGTAGGAGAAAAAAAAGTTGTTGGCTTTTTATGAAACAAAGAAAAAAATAATATTAATAATATTAAATAACATCTACTAATAGAACAAGTAAGGACTCTTGACACCCGGCTGTAGAAATAATAAAAAGGGTAGCTTGTGGATCAGGCGAGTTAACTGACATTATTCATTTACTGAATAACCATAGACCTACTGTTGGGCACATAACTAGAACTCCTTTATAGTGAAAATTTATTACACTGGCCGACTGGGTAACGCCACTAACGGTGTCAATTAGGCCCTAAACTAAAGCCTACTAAGTACTACTAAGCATAAAAGTTAATGTCTTTCTGATTTGATATGCCTTCCAATTAGAAGTTTTTGAAGTAACACCAAAGAATCACTAGGGGGACAATTTATCAACTGCATTTATTCAACATTTGATACCTCAAAAATTTGGCGGATCTTCAGTATACATGTGTAATCAAATACTAAATGATCTGAATATATAAAGAAACAAACAAAAAAACAACAATATAAAAAGATAAAAACACATAAAGAACAGAGAAAAAAAACATAATCAAAAAAAAAAAACTCCAAGCATGACAGTTATTTATTTTTTATTTCGAGAATGGGGTGTAGTGAATAATGTGATTGTTTCTTTTCCCAAAAGGTCATCTTTCACTTGCCAATTTCCATCATACTCATAGTGCATTATTGTTTTTGTCTTGGTGATCTGTTCATAGATAGTCAGAGCAGGGTTTACATATAGTCATTGGTTTATGTTTTAAATGTAGAATTACTCATCCGCTCCTACTCTCAAGAAATAGTCTAGCTTTTGAAATTCAGTACTTAGTATATATAATTACAAATACAAACAAATACATGTATATAAAAACTTTTGAAAATTATTTACAGAGTTTACGTAGTGTTTTCCCTAAGAACCGGCTGCCGGCCAAATTGACCGTTTCAAGNNCGGTTCAAATCTAAGATTTGAACATCTTTTAGAGGGGAGAAACCCCCCCAAGACCCCTGTTCTTGGCCTGTTCAATTCATTTTCAAGCCTGTTCAAATAAAACGAAGGGAAAACACTGTGTTTACGTAATAAACTGAGGTGCTTAAAGTTTTTCAGACCTCCTTCTCTCTCCATCTCTGGATGGTTGTTTGATGGCTTTTTATAATCTCAATGTCATTTTTATTGTCCTCTTGAACAAAAATACAATAAAGAAATATAACTCACTAATCATAAATAGGAAGAAAAATTATAATGAGATTTGAAATAGTTTAAAGAACACTTGTAATAATAATAATAATAAAGGTCTTTGAAACGATATCTCTATTAAGACTGGATTGTAAACCTAAAATTCCCCTGGTGATTTTTATCAGATGGGATGCTTCAAATCAGAAGGCACATCAAATTGCAAAGAGATGTTAATTTTGACCCTGCAGTGAGGACAGAGCTATTTTTTTCCACATATCAGGTCAGTTACCCATGATCTGTCTGTGATAGCCCCCTTGAGACCAATTAACAGAGACCGGGCTTGTGAGACCAGGCCGGGTTTTAGTACTTGCCCTTCGCCTCAGTCAGTCAGTGCGACAGCAGCCAAGTACCCGATACTGGCCTTGATTTAATACCATTACCATAGCATAGGATTGTGATTAATAACTTAAGTTAACCAAGTTAAGTCAATTACATGCTTCTCGACCGATTAACAATCATTGGAAAATCTGGAAATCGACATAATTTCACTCACTCACAAAACTCCGACGTGTTTCTGATTCATCGACCACTCAGTACTCAGTAGGTCACTTGCAAATCTACTGCTCTCAGCAGACGATTTGCAGACTTCCTCCTGGTTGTGACCTCTGACCCGGTCGATGACGTCAGATGGCGCGTATCTGTCACCAGCAGTGAGCACATGTTTCTGTTAGATGTAAACACACAGGTTAAATGAAATACGACAGACTCGCAACGCGACCACTGCGTCGATTAAAATAACATTAAATGAGCAGGAAATTTAGTTCCAGATAAGATTTGAACATGGATATAATGTTCCGATTGCATAAAAGATATATTTCTAATTATAATTTAAGTTCTTGAACACCATGTTTCTCTTGGTTATCAGAAATATCATACCCCTGTCAAATCACATTACTTTGACTGACAAGAAAACACAGATATTATTATTTCCCGCGTCTTTTCTTTGTTCAACGAATCAAAACGACTATTCAATTACATATAAAATAGTACTACTTTGATAACAACCGAAAAGGCTTGAAATGTAGTACAAAAAATGGGATTCTGAAGAAAATTCTGTCAATTAAGACTTGCACACGTTGAAACTCGCGCGGAAAAGCTAATGTAAACATGGACGCTTTTCTATTGTTAGAAGGAGTTAACAGCGCCATCAAGCGATGACAATACACAATAACAGGTAAGGTGGATTACTCTAAAAATCGTTAAAACTCCACAGCTGGCGGGAAACTTGAAGTGCTGTAAAGAGGAAAAGTTCTTCAAACTGAGAAAACTCCTTTTTTTAATTTCTTTAATCCAATTTTACTGTATTTTAAGAATTCAGCAGTTTCATAGGGAATAATCGCATGTACTCGTGTCAAAATTGAAATGACCTTTTTACAGTCTATGTTTCTCTCCACCTGGTAAACTGTCTATTCTTTCCAGTGCACTAACAGAAGGTTTCATTGATTTATATTTGTCGTTTTGATTTAATTTCAAGCTGACTTGATTATCCAAAAGTTAAATAATGTGCATATTGTCGCTGTGCCCTTTTATACAAAGTTGCTGCAGATGTTTTGCCGTTATGTAAAAAATGCTTTGCAACGAGGAAAGCAATAGCTCTATTCCTTGCCGCTTTTGTTTGGAACTTTTTCAGAGTTTCTTGCGTGTAATGTCCGATTATTTGGGATAATTATAATGGAATAATAGACAAAAACCGATACAGGGTATTTGTTTGGTGGGTCTTTATCCTTTGTACGAGACGCCATGCACATGATGAAGAGTTTTTGGATGTTTGGCAGGTGAGATGACTTAAACAAAGCCGTAACGGTAGAGAATTTGAAGACGAGTACACAAAATAAATGTTATATGCAGTCTCAACAGATGATTTATTGCTACTCGAGAAGCATTCGAAAACAAAGAATTTGAATATAACGGGAAAACGTTCGGAAAATCCGAACAGAAGGAGTGCCTTGGAGATTAAGACAACTCCCGTGTAAGTGGAGTCTATGAGCTGGTATCGTTGCTACACAACGTAAGAGGGATCAGTTGCAAGCATTACGAAATAAGTGATATCATCCGCCACAGAACTGGTAACAACACAAAATATATTGCAGAAATCCCGTTTAACAGCTGCTGGCACCTGCTCTCTTCAACAGAATGAAATGTTGCATTTTCCTTGGAAAAAAGTAACCCGCATCCGAACTCACACCATATCTTTCGAACTTATGATCGACATATGCAGTGAAAACCCGTACCACGTGTATCCCGCCCGCAGTAGTCTCACTCTAGTTGTCATGTTCAAGGGGAGTTGTCGGAGCGAGGAAGCTGATAAGCCCTATGTTGCGCCGGCATCACCCAAATTATTAAGGTGCTAATTAGGTGTAATCCCCAAGAATGAACATTGCATTCGAAAAGAAATCGGTTTCAAAATCGCTC
>JACSZP010003043.1:7068-18565 GCA_016161895.1 Pinna nobilis | reverse complement strand
TATAACTTTAAGTCATCTATAAGATGATAAATTACAGCTTTAGATGAATTTACCATGTTGGCATTTATGCTTTCTTTTACGCCACTCCTGATAATCCGATTCCTTGACACGTATATATATATATATATATATATATATATATATATATACATGTATATATATTCCTATTATGCTCAGTAACACTATCGGAGGTGGGATCCTATAACACCATTGCATACAGAAATGTAAGCTTTCTCGTTTCCATCCTATGAAGAATGTGAAGTCGAATAAAAAAAAATACACATCTACATTCTTGTTCTTATTTTTGCAATAAGGTTTCGAAAGCATTTTAGGAATACTGAAATATACTACATAACACACTTTGATAAACGAATACATGTTTTCAGCAGTCGGCAATCGATCTCTACTTTTATCTTTTTGTTGATTCAAAATAATGTGATTATCTCCCTTTATCCGACACCTTATTAGTCGATGAATTATCGGAACATATCTGAAACAGTTTTACCATCTACCAAAGTACCAAATTTACCATCTACCAAAGTAGAAATTTCGATAAAGGTCTCAGTGAAATATATATATATACAATACCCATGCATATAATAATGTTACTCCTGTTTAGAAATTTCAGTATAGGTCCCTGTTGAATGTTGATTTCCCCTCTGTCGATGCCCGTTTTCTGTTTTGTACTTTACAATCGTATTCTTCCACGTGGTCCGATTGTTCATTATCAATCCACACAATGTGTTTACCAATTTCTGCTTTCTCATATCACTCAGAGTCGTCTTATCTCTGACTTTGATTTTGAAGCATGTTAATTTCTTCCTATGAGAGAAAGTGTACTAGTTTAATTGCAAAAGGCCGTGGGATTTTACTCAAGTACGCAAAATTCGCTGCCTCTCGATCACCTATGACTGGATGCAGCCACCTGATTTATGTATATAGAATATATCACCACGTTGCACAAGGGATTTTCATCGCAGTGTCATGGATTTAGAGTCTACGACCAGGCTTTCCGAGTCGTGGATGTTACAAATTTTTGACACGAGAGTGAGATTTCCTGTTCCTGAATAAAGTTTTGGTTCATTTTTTTGTCTCAGCCCACAGAAATAATATTTTCTGGAAATCACAAGTAGATTGATCTTTATGTGTAACACTGTATTCAAGTAGACGAATTACGTGACAAGTAGGTCAAGTATAAGGCATATGACGTCAGAGGGTTCGACGGAGGTGCGAGACAGAAATTTATCAGAACGGATATATAGATCTATACGCAGATTGCTCTGTTCGGGATGACAAAAATTTAAAGCAAGTAAAAAACAACAACAAACGATGCATCCTTACATCGGATTATCTTATCTTCGTAATAAAATGTATTTTGGTAATGTTCATTTTATACACAATATCTTAAAAAAGATACAAATACTAGATATTAACGACAAAAGCATTGCATACATACCAAAAAGATCATATATTCAAAAGGTATACTATAAGGGTAATTGTATCCTAAAAACCTGTTGTATATGTAATTTTCTTTATAAACAATTAACACTGACCCCTTTACGCCATGCGCCATGTTGTTTGGTACCTTGATCAACACAAGACAATANNCATATGCAGAAGACGTCTTCTCTAAATGATGAATAAAACAGTTTCTTATCTCAAAATGTGGAAAAATCTGAGCACCTAAGATTAATACAAAAAGGATACAAAATGAGTTAGATAAATGCACTCAATGCTGAATATCCACATTTTTTATTCACGGTCTATCCATTCAATGTATGATAGGTAGGAGGTTTATCAAGCATATCCATTTTCTGTGATTATCGGCGATTCATTCTTTGGAAGTCCTCAAAGAACACCCTGACGTGTCTTGCTTCTGGTCTTCTTCCTGGATCCAAGTTCCAACACTGATGGATAAGGTTAGCCCATTCCGTAGGTGGATTATAGCGGAACTTCGTGGAAGGTCGTAGTCCCTTTTTCAATTCTGCACCTAAGTCTCTCGGATGTACTCCTCGTTTTGAAAGTTCCTGGGATATGTGTTCTGCAGCATCCATTCCGGACCACATTTCCCACAGCATTATGGCAAGACTAAATATGTCAGCTTTCCGGTTATAAATTCCTTCTTGCATGTGGATCTCAGGAGCCATATAAACAGGAGAGCCAGCAAGTGTACCAGCGATATCTGTCTCTCTCTTTGTCAAACCAACATCGGTCAGCTTCACAACATCGTCTTTTGTCAACTTAAGGAAAAGGAAAATCAAAGGAAAATTTATAATATGAAATGACTTTTCAAGCTGAAATATTACTATTAT
The DNA here is from genome assembly GCA_016161895.1 of Pinna nobilis. NCBI lineage: Eukaryota > Metazoa > Mollusca > Bivalvia > Pterioida > Pinnidae > Pinna > Pinna nobilis. The sequence continues at coordinate 16,253 of JACSZP010003043.1, read as the reverse complement.
TAAATTTATTATTAAATTATCTATTTTACTTCTGAAAAGAATTAGCATTTGCAAGGAGCATAAAAGCAAACTTTTACTTGAAATTTTGAGAAAATGAAAAATCTCTGGTAGTACTTACTCAATAATTTATGTACATATACCAAATAATAACTGGTACAGGGTTAACTGTTCATCTCTCTCTCTCTCTCTCTCTCTCTCTCTCTCTCTCTCTCTGTACATGATCAGATACAGAACATACGTACCAGAACATTTTCCAGCTTTAGATCTCTGTGCACCAAATCTTTGGAGTGTAGGTATTCCAGTCCTTCACACGTTTGGGATGCGTATTGCGCCATAACGAGCATTGGTCTCAGTTGAAGAACTTGATCGATGGTACCAGGGTTCTCAAAATCTCTGTCCAGAACTCTGTCTTTAAGATTGCAGTCACAAAATTCCAAGATCATTATCCAATGAGCTTTGTTAGTTCCCCGCATTTGAAGCGTACATCCAAAATACTTGATGATGTTCCGGTGGTTCATCTCCCTGAAAACCACAAAGTTAAACTTGTGTTTCATTTTCCAATTTTTGCATGAAAAATATTCGATGGATTTATTCTGTGCGGGATATCTAAATATCCAACTTTCATGTTGACTTTGATAACATAAAACCAATAGTAAAAATATCACGAACAATGAGGTCAATCCTTCTCTCACCCGTATCAGAATCATCTACATGTTTACCAATTCTGAGACAGGCCTATCATCGTTTGTCTCGACTCCGCTAACGTTCCTTCAACAACGGATCTACTGTGAACATATTTATGTTTTATACAGTGGAACCTCGAGTAAAGATCACCTCAATGAAGAGACCAACTCGCTTAAAAGTACCAGTTGAACTGTAAAACTGTATATCTACACCAAACTAATTCATAAATTTGATTAACAATTTAATGTTTCAAGAATTGAATTGTTGTCCTCGCGTCAAAATTGAGGATGAGTCGCAATATAGTACAGTGGAACCTCGCCTAAAGACTAACTTGCTTAGGAGACCATCCCAATCATCAGACCAGTAAATACGATCAAAATTCAGTCTTTCACTCGTCAAGCCTATTTAAACCTCACTTAGGAATCCACCTCACTAATCAGATCAATTTTAACCAGTTACTTTAGGAGTCTTAATAGCAAGGTGCTATTGTATATGCAAAATAAATGAGGTATACAGTTCATAGAGATTATATGCTCACCGCAATGTTCTGTCTTCTAGTAGGATATCGGTAACGGTGTTAGGTCTGAGATCGTCTATGAAAACTTTCAAAGCCACATCTATTTCATCATCACCTTGTTTCAATTTGGCTCCATATACATCGGCAAAAGATCCGCTTCCTAGACGTGAAGATTCGCTCCAGTTGAGGTCCCGCAGACGGTAATCTCTCCGCATTAAGTCTTGCACGAAAAATATATCCAAGTTCCCCTGCAAGACATTGCATTCTCGCAGCTTTGCCGGAACATCTTTCAAGTTTTCCTGTGATTCTTTTATTTGTGTTTCTATCTGCTGCACGAGTTCCTGATCCGAGGAAATGAAATCCGGAATTTTCCGGGCAACCATATCTATTCCTTTTGTGAAACGTGAAACAAATGTACTAATGTTCTTGCCAAGATCTTTGCCCTCGATCATGGAACCGATAAATAGCTGTGTTGCTTCAGCCATTGCAACATCCGGCTTCTTCTTTTTGTATGTCTTGAGTAAAGATTTGACTTTTTTGTTGTTTTCAAATTTTGCAGAAAGACTTACAGCTCCACCTATCGTCCTTGTTTTTACACCGTCTTCCTGTTTATCTTTTTTCTTTTGTTTTATCTTTTTGGCCTTACGTTCTCCTTTCATGGTTTTGTGTAGATCGCTGATGATGTTTTTCTCCCCAGCAATTAATGTGCCTAAAATAAACCAATCCTCCATCATTATAAATTACATGTGCATGACATTTATACTAAAAAAAGGACATTAAAGCAATAATTTTGATTTGAAAAAGAAGTTGGTACAGACCAAGATATCGATGAATTATTAAGTATAATTAGTTGTACTCTTGCCATATATGTGACTTCCGCAAGTTTCAACAACATTATTTCTGCCATATCTAAGCGATACTAAGAGGACGCATATTTCAAAAACTGACATGTTAAGGATTAAATTCCATGCACTGAGGGGCATGTAGTATTTCCGTAGCAATTGTCTCCTGTGAAATGGCATTGTTCATTCAATTGAAATACAACATTATGCATTTGTTGACTGGGTGTGAGGTCAACATGTGTTATTTGGTAACAGAGGACCAAACTGCTGCCTGATGCCGAAGGCAACAGTTTGCTTCGAGGGCACGGCAAAGCACACGTTGAATGAAAATCCGATCTACACATGTTTTGATATTCCTTTAATTTTTGATTTCCACATTGTTCTATTATTTCTTATGAAACTACCATTCGTCGAGATTACATACCATGAACTTTCTCCCTGTAAGGATATTGCAATAGCTTAATGGCGGAAATGGCCAAATAATGGCGGGGAGTACCGAGTATTTATGGATTTTTGACCCAAGCTGAAAATATTTCACGCAAAACCAGTCATCGAAATGTTGACCGGACAACATCTTTATGAGGCAAACATCTGAATTGTATGTCTTTTTAAAGTAAAGGAAAGTATAGAAAATAAAAAGTAAATGTATACCAAAGGTCTATGTACCTAATGGTTTTACGTGTGCATGTGTTTCTACGTATTTATATAGGTGTATATAAGTACACCTTGGACGCTTCACCTTTCGAAAAAAATAATGTACTATAAAAAGTACACATCAGTAATCTGATCGATTCATTTATTCTATAAATTGCCTAAAGTGCCAGATCAGCAAGGCGCCACTGCATATATATGTGGGCGTCTACATACCTTCAATTTCTCGCATTTGATCCTCCATTAATTCAAAATCCCTATGGAATCTCGTGATGATATTTTCCTTCAGTTTTTTCACAACTCTATTGCCTTGCTCCCATTGATCAATTTCCCATGCTACTCGGTTCGCAATCAGGGAAGATGCATCCCGCATTAGCTTCTTTGTGTCCGACGATCCTGGACAGTCCCGTGGGTTCCAGTACGAGACTCTCTGTATAAAGTCCGGACTTTTCATCAATTTCAGCAATGTTTCCAGCAAAGTCTTTACCTGTAGTTCCATATCTCGTCTCAAGTCGTCCACACAGCTCATTGCATTGCACTGGATTTTCACCATTTGTGTTTTGATGTTGTGCATCAATTCCTCTTTTTCTTTCATGTCCAAGTGTGTCATGGTTTTGGCGACTTTGAGCGTGTAAATGGCTCGTTTTAGAATTTGTGAAAGGAATCTGTAGCAAAAATGATACATTGATAAGTCGAGAACTAGTTATGAACTGGAACTAGAAGGTAATTTATAATTAAATGGTGGATTTTAATCATACTTTTGGTGGCGATTGAGTAAGTCAAGTCTTTTTTGAGACTCAACTCTTTGAACAAGGGTTTCAAAGTCTCTCAAAGCCAACAGGATATCTGTTTAGAATAAAGTGATTTCATCGAAACCAAACCAGGCTCATGGAGCATTCTGAATTAAAACGAAATCCACGGCTGAACTACTATTTATCAGTATTGTGTTTGGAAGCTTAAGACAACAAGTCATGTAACGAAAGAGTTAAAAAATAAGTTCATTTGAACACAAATAAGCACTTTTTCAGGATTATTTGAATTTAAAAAAAAGTAATCTTGTTATAATAATAGTGTTATGAATTATCTGGTTTATTTTCCTCACAATCATTTCTAGGAAGGGATAATGTTAGTTTAAGCTTACCTGTAATGATTGTCTAGTTTATTCTCAAGACTCGCTGGCAGGAGGCGCTGTATTCCTGTCAACATGTACTGGTGTTCCGGGGTATGTTTTCCAGCTGTTTGCATACATTTGAATGCCTACACGATAGATTATAACACACTGATTAACAAAATTATAGTTTGTAATTCAATGTCAGGTTTGCTTTTTCGTCAATACATATAAACAAGAATACATGTACTCCAAAATACAACGGACATAAATTCAAATGTACTGGCAAAACAGGTCATAATGATGCTAAATTTCCAAGAAATCGATCAAAATATGTATACTTGTTTATTTCAATTGAGAATATGATAGTATGAAAAATCATACAATTTCCTTACAAATTCTTTGAATGCCAATATGTGTACTTAAAGCATATATATTATGTATATATATATTCCCGACAAGTCCCTCAATTTACTTATAACTAATAGATCATTAATAAAGTGATCAAGCACGATGCATCTGTTATATTTTCGATTTTTTTAAAAACTATTTGATGTTAGCAGTTTGGTTAGCTGCAGATATACATATACAGTGGTATCCACTTAGATTTAACAAGGATGTATTGAAATCCCACTTAATTTAAAATGATTTTCATTTCCCGGCTAAATTACTTTAATCCTATTTTAATGCAGTTATTCTGAAACCCTGTTTTTTGAAAGAAATATTCATACTATTCAGTTTCATTATATCCGAGTGCCACTTTAGTGCAAATGAGACACATGTATACAAAAACTGACGTGTTCACACGTCATGCCTTTAAAATGAGAAAGTAAAACTAACAAACAATGTTCGATGTCATGATATTAAATAAAAAACATCTGACTATCAATGGAAATTTTCCTTCATTCTACCCGGAAGTGACAAGCGTCTCTGTAACAATGGTTTTTTTTTACCTCATCAATCGACATGAAAAACAATTGATCTTCCGTGAGCGTTCTGAAGAATTTCTGTAATTTCCTCATTGTGTCCGTTCTTACGTCTTCTTTATACCTATCTGGGACAGTTTCCCATTTATTACAAACAAACATGGTTGTATCTGGATAGAAGTCATCCTGACAAGTGTTCAGTACTGTCCTTAGAACTTCCTTCAGCTGCAAAGAAATCGATATTTTAATCCACAATTATAAGTTGAGAGATGCACATTCGAGTACCGAAATCTTGTCCCTTTTTAAATTAAACTCGACGATTTAATCTTCCATAACTTGCCATCAACAATCCATGATACTGATTTTAGTTTTTGTTTGTTTGTTGCTTATATTTTCTATCAATAACTAAAATAAAATGTTTTAGAGTGTACAAAACAACAAATTTATTTTGCAGTGAATTTGTTAAGGATTACCATTTTCATGAAAATATATGAACACTAAAAATGAACTTACCCTCCCTTCATGAACTCCGCCAGCATTTGAACTGTTGACTATATATATAAATCCGAATGAGCGTTCTAAGTACCGTCGAACATGTTTCAGCATTGCTTTATTTTCGCCAAATCCAGGGGTATCAACGATGACCATGCCTTCCTAGAACACATAAGTAAAGAATTTGAAACGGCGCATTTTTAGAGCATTGCTGGTTGTGAATATGAAACAAAAAGAAAAATAATTAGCAGAGCACACAAATGCTTTGTACATTTTCCCTTCCCCTCTTCTTACTTACATATCTTTTAATTAGTTTTTTTCTCTCTTTATATTTTCTCATGAAATGTTCATTCATAACAACGTGAGTACGTTAAATGCTTAAACGTCGCATGAATCTTGAAGACGTCCGATATAGCTAATTTTCCATTACCAAAAAATATTGTACATATCATAAACTGAATTACTGATTCCAACAATTCTAGATCGCCTCTTACTCCCCCTAAGAAACGAAGACAATATTCCACCACAAGAACTCAATGCAAGACAAAATACCTCTAAAATATGAAAAGGGTATTCGATTTCGATCCTGTCATATGGACTTTCTTCTGTCGTTTCATCAAACTCTTTTATTCCACGAGTAAGTTCCTCTAGTCCCGCCTTGCTGTCAATATTAACGGTTTTAGGAGATTTCTTTTTCTGACTACCTTCAGTCTTCTTGTAGTAAAATGTTGCTGTTTTCTTGTCTTTGTTCTTTCTCAGTTCACAGAACGTACTGGTACATGCCAGCTGGCTGGTCGGAAGCAGATCCGTTTCAAGTAGGAGATTGATAAAACTGCTTTTTCCGGCTCCAGTTTCACCTATATAGAATACATATTTAAACATACTTATTTCATATTTAACACATAAAGCAATTCAGCTTACTAAGATTTGTCAGGTTTTCCAAAACGTACAGTTAGGAAAAAAGTAAGAGACAATTATAGGCAATCGGTAAGAAAAAAGGGGACGGGACTAGTGTCTGCTGATCATGGAAATGTTACAAAGGATGCATTTAGCTGTAAGGGGGATTTATTGTGCCAACACTCACTATGGTACTGGACCTTGGATAATGTCAGTATGACACACAAATTTTACACTAAATTAATAGTGAACGCACAATTGCTATGTACACGTAGTTTGCGACTTATGTTTTTGGTGATACAGATCTCCTTTAGACGATATCGATGGAGTAGTCACACTACCACAACGGCGATATTATATCAAAGTGAACGAGAGAGAGCTTTTTTTTTAAAAAATCCTTCATTTCTTAATTCGATAAGCATGATTTTGAAATGTATTTTCTCCTTGAGACGTATCTTTCTATTTCAACTAAAAAGTTTGTTATAATGTTCTAAACGATGCTGAGAGAGCAAGCGTATTTTATGCATGCAAATCTTTCTTTATTAAAAAGGTAAATTTGACGATACCTTCCAGTGCCCACAGAAACAATATACATACATAATTAATGGATATCTATACCAAATAGAAAGCACAATAGGATAATACACGTTTGGGCAACTTAAGAAACTAGTACTAGTCCAAATCGTAACGAGACCAGATGTCTGGAAAGAGTCAGCATTCCCTGTACTCATAGTAAGATACACCCGTAAAAAATAACTGATGAAATTGTCCGAGCTCGTGACAATGATAACTTTTTTGCCTCCATCTAAAATAACAAATGAAAGCCCCTCAAGCTCGCTTAAGGATCAACTTCAGATGCAGTGTATCGATTTTATATATAATTGGTAGAGTCACTATTAATAGATGTGCTAAGGAATTCTGTTTGGCATTCTTGAAAGGAAAAATATATATCGTTTAAAGACAAAAGGGCGACACATTTTGCCTATGCTCGGCACTTAAGACCGTAGAGCAAGGAAGGTTCTTTAACGTGCCAACACCTACTGTGATACGGGACCTCGCTTATTTATTGTCTCGTCAGAAAGACAGTAACGACCAACCGTACCATGGCTTGGGCTCGAACCCTGGATCTCTAGATTCGAAGTTAAGTTTTTTTTAATGGTGAAGTCGAACACGCTAGCCACTCGGCCACGATCACCCAACATTCAGTGAAGTCTTTTTATCGGTGAAAAGTTGATGAGTAATTGGATATTCAACAAAACACAGCATAATCTGAGCATTGTTGAAATATGAAACTTAAATATAACTAGGTGAACACAGGCAATAACTCGTAAAATAATGGCTCGGGTGTCTCTGTACCTCTGTTACGCATGATCTTAGTTACACAAATAGTCTATTCATGAACAAACTCTCTATTTCACATGAACATCAGACCTTACCTGTAACAAGAATGGTACAGTCCGGGTTTACCAGCTCTGCCTTTTTGGCTTGCGCAACCTGTTGCAGATCTGGTATGAACCTTTGTAAATCAGCCTGATGTTGTTTGGGTAGACTGTGGTAAAATCTGATAACCTCATCATACTTTGTTAGCAACTTTTGTCTCTTTATCTGGTCATCGCGTATTGCTTCTTGCATTCCATTAGAAATCTGAATTCAGATTAAACGAACTCCTTACAAATCCATAAACATGGATGGATGGTCCATCACATATCAACCATATCCACCAAAAAAAGAGAGAAAGTTTAAGCATTGCAGCTTATAGGCCTATCTATAATTATAAACATACAAATATACCCGAGAAGAAACCATCGATCTTCCACAAATAATCTGGTTACCTTTCTCACATAATGAACTAATATTCAATATTGAATATTAGCATTGACTAGAGATGAATGACTGAGTGGTTTAAAATGCAATGATCTATGTATGTATGTATGTATGTATGTATGTATGAGTTCAGATATTCCCTCTGAAATTTTACTATTTCCAATTACAAGCACCTCTGAAACGTTCACTTATATTTGTAGTTTTACCTTTCATGCTGTTAAAATCGCTCACCCGTAACGAGTGTTCGACGCAAATACTTCCCCCTCTATATATATCAATAAATACCATCAAGAAATATTTCTTTTGTGAAATAAAGCATAATTTGATATGGTTCAAGTACGTTGATAGAGCTCTACGTGGTGCAGACGTATTTCTCATGCTAAAATTGCACGTTTTCTTAGTATCATTTTACTCATGGTATTTGATGCAGTGAAAGAAACCGAGCCAGATCATGATTATAGTGTATCCGACGAGTAAGATTCGTGTAACTCTATTTTTAGCTTTTGAATGCTGTGTGAATAACTGTCTGTGGTGTTGTGTCTTTTTATTTTGGCCATAGTGTTGAGTGTCATTGTTTTTTGTTTGTTTTAATTTTGAATGCCCCCTTGGCATCTTCATCCGCCCCTCTTTTACTTTGAAAGAAATTTTCTGTCCCGCACGGGTTTACATGCATGCATTTAAATGAATTTATATTGACAATACCCGGGCTATCATGTGTAGCTTCGTAAAAATTAAAGGGAAAAAAAATTAATCGGATGTTCTGGCGTAACAGGTGTCGGGCGGGTACGCCGTATACTTCATACTGCAGCAGTCATCCATGTGTGTCGGAGAAAAATGTTTTCACAGTCAGGAACTCAGATACAATAAAAAGTGAATCACAGATAAACAAACCAATGCCAATTCGATCAGTAAAGTAGACAAACTTTTTCAGATGTCAGATGAGAAATTCATATGACAGAGAAGAGTTAACAATTGAACCTTGATGTTATTTATAGTAATGACCATCAGTTTATCTTACCTCTTCCTGGACCACTTTTTCGTTCTTCTCCTGAGTCGCCCAGTGATTGACCAGAAGTTTAGTAGCCTCGTCCTTGGTTTTTATCCCCTTCATGGGTATCCCCCATTGTTTACATATTTCTCTAGCGGTCAGCATGTCCGGTATCTTCATTATGTCATCAACACTGGATATCTGGTAGCTCTTCTTCGATACGTAACTGGCCGCCATGTTTGAATGCTGCACGGCA
>JACSZP010003042.1:0-17535 GCA_016161895.1 Pinna nobilis | reverse complement strand
TGCGCCTGCGCGAACAAATCTCGCACTGATCTCGTCGAGATAGACGGAAACAATACCGGACAACAACTGTCACTGCGCCTGCGCGAACACTGATATCGTCGAGATAGATGAGAACAATACCGGGCTTGTGATCTCGCGAGAATTCGATAGGCCGCTAGTCTCTGTGTAATCTACGTCTCTGTTTTTACTGGTTTTTTATATTCATGTATTTAAGGTATTTGGGCTTCATGAAAATGCTGACATTTCCAAAGATCAACAAGAAACACAGCAGCTATTTGATGGAATACTACTAACACTTCCAAGACAGGTATGTGGGTTATCCCCCTTTCTTAGTGTCTTTTTGGTTCCCATAGTAGCACCTAAGGTACAGTTTTAATACAGCGTTTACATTGTTATGTTTAAAAATATATACATGTTAAATTGAAAACATACTTTTGAGACTTTGCTACATAAAAGAAATAGAAAACTTCCCTCAATTTTTTGGCAAATGAATACAGAAAATAAAGGTTCTAATTTTCTTTGAATTATACTTTATATAATCACTAATGGCTATAAACCAAAGCCTAGGTGGTAAAAAGTTATGATTTGTAGTCTGAAAATTATCTTGTGATACATAAGCCTTTGGATTCCTCTCCAAAATTTGTAGTTTCATTTGATTTCATGTAACACAGATTTTATTTCATTTATGCACATTCATGTGAGGAAGTAGAACACCTTTTGGCAGAGTTCACTTTGTTAGGATTAGAATTTACTATCTGCATACATATGTCATGAGTTTAATTTGCTGTTCATTCAGATGTAGAGCTATACTTTTGTTGTTTTGTTATTTTGTTTTGGCTATGAAATTTTGGTAGCTAGAATTATACCAGTCTAATTGAAACTCTTTCTTCAGTGTATTCCTTTTCAATTCTATGCTGCACAGAGATCTTAAGAAACCCAATGGAAAGGTCAAATTTTCTGACCTCTGCCAGTAATCAATCAAATTTGAGCTTCATATATTGAAGTTATAAGTTACCAATGTGAGAATGTGATTGACACAAAAAGTTCTTAATGAGGTTACATAATTTGACTCCTTAATTGAGTTTCATTAAATCTTTGTGCCAAATGCCCCACATAGAAAAGAAGCTTGAAGATTGAATTTTAATTAGCTTGGAATAATAATATTTACGTTATTGTTTATTTTGCTCTTCAAAATGAAGTTTTCTTTTTGTATGTATGTGTAGTATCTTGTCTAGCCGCTAGCATAAGAAATAGATAGCATCTTAGTTATTTAGTACTGTTCAGACTCTGCACAAGTAGGAAAAAGCGTAGCCGCAGTGAAGTGCTCTCCATAAGACTGGTGGCTGGAGGGTTCAAGTCCTAGCTACAGAATGACTGTGGATTGTTTCTGTCCACTGTACGGAATAGTAAAACCGAGATATATATGACAAGGATTAGTTTGCAACATTAAAAATATCTCACAGTACAGGATAAATATTTCGCCCAGGTGAAAAATTTCTAATCCTGAATTAGATTTATCTGCCGAAATTTGTCTGAAATAATGTTGAAAGTGGCATGATGCACTTAAACATCAACAAAATCCCCCCAAAAAGAACTATACATATCAATCTTGTATCCTACACAGAATGTGTCTCAGAAGATTACAAATTTGATATTTAGCCATTTGTACATCTTGATATACATGTATTTGACTGTTGAAGATGGATTTGTTTTACCCCGCAAAATCATTAAGACAGAAGGGGGATGTACAATGTATCTTCCACCAAATGCTTCTTAGAGAGTTATCTGTGATTTAGCCATTTGTACATCTTTACATACTAGATCATGAAAGGTGGATTTGTTTTACCCCATAACAAAGTTGGAGGATGGGTAGGGGGGTTTGAATCATCATGTCTATTTGCCAATCTGTTGATCTGGCTGTCTGTAGACATGGTGTGCTGACTACAACTTCTATACCAATAAATTGGTTTCAATGAAATTTTGCTTTGTGCAATAACAGATCACATAGATTTGCAGGAACAAAAGAGGATCTTGTTCTGCAATTTTTTCAGAGTTATTGCCCTTTTGACTTAGATTTACAATGTTCCATCTTTGTGCTGCAGAGGGTGTTTGTAACTTTTCTAATTTAGGAGAAAACATTTGATTAGTACATGTTAATTGTTTATAAGATATAAATAACTTATTGACTGTGTTGCAGAACCCAAAAGTAAGTATTTACCTGACAACCTAACAATCCAATATCACCCTCCTCATACATCCACATTCTTGTATCGTATGAGTGCACGAAACTCCATGAGAAACTCCATCAAGATGAGACTGTTTTCATGTAAATTGCATACAATTTCAGCACACACTGAAAATTTTCGCTGAACTTAACTGTATTTCACCAATCAATACTTGCGAGGAGATCATAATTTAGCAAGTTTGCATGGACAAGTACATGTATTTGACCCTGTGGTATGATCGATGCATGTCTATGTTGGTTGATACTATCAAATGAGATATTTATTTTTGTGGATAAGGGTCCTTGTGTGATTAAGTGAAAATAAAATTCTCGGTGTGAATAAAAGTGAATGTACACTACATCAATTTTTGTCACATCCCAGTCTTGAAGAAAAACCAATTTTACAGTGATGAAAATTTATACTGGTGTTGCACAGTATCAAAAACAGCTGTCTCCTTTTACACGACATGTTGTAAATGTGTCTTGTTGAAATAAGGAACAAATTACTATCCAATTTGACCTTGATATACAAGTGTATTTCTGTGTAAAGGTCAAGGTCATCACTGCATGATCCCACTTGTACTTACTCTTTGCGTTTCCCGATCTATTTCAGAAATTTCAGCTTCTAAAAATTCTTGGTTTTATTGTGGAATTCGCCAAGAGGTCAAGGTCATTAAGTCACATTTTCTCTTTCATTTCAGAGCGCTATGCCCCTTTTTCAAGTACAAACCTTGCACATTTATTTGTGAATTCTACTTGCATGATGTAGTAAAAATAATTAACATGAGTTGTGAAAAAAAATATTATACAAATAATATAGACATACATTTATATATTCCTCATGTTTGTCTTTTTTCTTGCATGATTTGAACTTGCTGCATGTTTTAGAATCAGGTAGACATTTTGAATTCTGCGCAATGCTGGTGACAGTAATTCTTTCTGTGTTTGTTTTCACATTTTGTTTGTTTGTTTGTAGTGATTGAAATGGACATACATTGCTGTCATTGAGGTGTCAATCAAATTTGGACATAACATGCATAATTGTTGAATCGTAACTTTTTCCGTCCCCCGCCTCGAAATACAAATATAATGGGTACTTCGCAATGTCCACCATTGTGGTGCCAAGGCTAGCATGTTTTCCTTCAGATTATGAGATAGGGGGTTCGATATATTTGGCAGCGGCGACTTGCATTTCCTGTCCTTTGGAGGAAAGAATGGAAACAGAGGTTCTGTGTCTCATTGGAAGTCCGTATGTTAAGGAACTTTCATTGTTTAGTGGCCCTGAGTGCCAAGTATAAGGCCGGATTTGTAGCCCTTCCTCGGCACATGTTGACGTTTCCATGCAAGTGAAAGATTCTTGGGTGGGTTAATAAACTACAGTCCGTGAGATGACCCTTTAACCTTTTACTGGACACACCTCAATGGCAGCAATATCACCAAAGATAACATCATAGTGTGGTTGCCTTTTTTTTTCTTCGATTGAATTTTGACCATCAAAGTAGACCTTTTGTTATGGAGCCAAACTAACATAATATTTAACAGGTGGTTTTAGTAAATTTATTTTACGATTTTTCAGTTTTGAATTTTTCTTGCAATTACTAGTATAATGTTTTTTTGAACATTTTTAGTACAGTTGTAGTTTATAAATTTCCTAAGGTTTATTTTATCATTTTCTTTCTTTTTCATTTGATTCATATCTTTATGCCCTCTGTCAACATACTTGAGGTATATCAATTTTACCTTTTCTGTCCACTTGCCTATTATCTACAGGCAATTGAAATAGCAGAATTAAGTGTATGATGAATGAACGACATGATTTTGAAGGGAATGAAAAATGAGTAAAATAGATAAAATTGAAATAAAAACTAAATTGATTGCTTTAATCTGATGCTCCTGTAACACATTGCCCAATCTTCACTTTCTTAAACACAAACTGTGCTTATTCTTATACAGTGATATTCTTCTCAATTTGGCAGCTCTGCGCTAAGATTTAGTTTGATTTATCTCTTCTGTTTTTATTCTTTTGCTCACAAGAAAATTCTCGTGTGAAATAAAGCCTCTGTGGCCTCTCTCTGAAGTACTTTTCTTCAAACTTTGAGGTCTCGAGTTCAAACCTTGGCAGAGCCAGGTGGCTTATTCTTTCTGTCCTTTCCATAAGACAGTTAAAACCAGTCTGGTGTTATGGCAGGCGTCAGAGTGCTAACGACCAGGCTTTCACTGAGTCACTGCTCAATGACCCTAAGTGCTGGGCATAGACCAAAATTTGAAGCCTTTCTCCAGCATTCTGGGACACCCCCATCATGCATGAAACAGTTTTAGAGTAAAATTTTACAGATTAACATAGCAATTCATTTTGGCAGCTTTTCATTAAGTTTGTTCGTGAAACTACTTTATCACATCTTTTTGTGTTAAACTTTTGACTCAAAAGAAAAATAAGTAACTCTTTCCAAAAAGAAATCCAGTTTTTGGTGAATGACCCATTTTGCTGTGCACTGCACTGTGTGCATTATTTGCGTGTGTCACTCCATTACATTTTTTACCTTAATGGCAAGCTCATGGGAGCTTATTGTGTCCTCACTGCCCATCAGACCATCCATCTATCAAGCTCTTGTTCTGCAGATTTTTTTTCTCTCATTGCTGTTATAGACTTTTACATGTAAATATATCAAGGAGTTAAGTATCCAGTATGTTTTAATCCAGATGACATATTTTTATGCCCCCCCCCCCCCCCCCCCCCCCCCCCCCTCAACTGTAAAATGGCCAGGAGTATATATTGTTACTATTCCATCAATTCATCCTTGTTTTAACTTTGTTTCATTATTTATCTAGGTCATACATAGAAATTTTGAACTAAAATTGGTTTATAGATGTACTGTTTCTATCATTCATTTTATTCATTCAATCCAAATATAGAAGCTTTTCCTTTAGAATGTATTCATTATATCAAGCCCATGTACAAAAGAACATATACATGTAATCAAACCTTGTCAATCCAGATGCCTAAAATCTCCTGGAATAGAATTTTCAAATTGTGATAGCCATCATGGAAGGTATATTTCAATAATCCAGATGCTCCATGTTTCTGGTCCATTTGCCTGAGAACAACATAAGCCTCTGGATTGACAAGACTCTACTTATTGACATCCTAAATTATCTCTTTCTTATGTTTATTGGTATAGACAGATATTTTGATGTTCGTAATTTTTCTTTTTGCAGACAAGCGGAGGAGGAAAATCTTCACAAGACCTCATCGAAGAGTTGGCCAGCGACATTCTCACGAAAATTCCTCCGGACTTCAATCTGGAGGAGACACAGGTCAGAATCATTTGTTTAGAATTTATTGTTGTTTTTGGATTTCAAAACTTTTGATGAAAATATTCCCCTGAAAGAAGTTTTAAGTTCATGCATAATCAGATAACTAGATGGTTCCATATCTCGGTTAGGACATCTCAACGCATAACATGTAGGTTTTAGATAACTATTCCAAATATCTTCCATTGATTTTGTTAACTTTAACTTAGTGTTGAAGCATGTAATAGAAATCTAAATTTCTTTTGATTGGTCTTAATTGTCTGTTCTTGTAACTCAGATTTTATCATCTTATAATATTCTCTATTAAGTTGTATACTAATTCAGGGGTGGATCAATGTTCATTTTGGGGTCACCATGGCCTAGTGGTTAGCATGTATGGCTTCGAATCAAGAGGTCCGGGGTTTTAACCCAAGCCACATCATGGCTGGCTGTCCCTGTCTTTCGGATGAGACTGTAAAAAATTAGGTCACCTGTCACAGTAGGTGTTGGCATGTTAAAGAACCCTCTCTGCTCTACCACCATAAGTGCTGAGTGCCGAGCACATCGGTAGGCAAAACCTGTCACTCTTCACTGGCACACAGAGACGTCTCCATATAAGTGAAACATTCTTAAGTTGGATGTTAAACAATAATGCAACCAACCAACCATGTTCATTTTGTGATTGGCATCTAAAAAAATGGAATGCACTGCAAATCCAGTAATTATAAGCAAGAATTTTATTTTGGCGTAATTTTGCGAGAGCACTCACTCGTGAAAATAAAGTCCTCGCTTATAAAAATACTAAACTGATATTAACATGCATCAAACAACACAAACTGCTAACTAAAATTAAAATGCGTGAAAATATAGTATCGCGAATAATTATATGACCATTGATTCGCTAAAATAAAGTTCCATGAAAACTTCTTGATTTACAGTACTTAACTTATGGCATCTTAATTTATTTAAGTTACATGTACATGTATATGTAGCATTTAGAATCTGATTTCCTTTGTAGGCAAAGTACCCAGTGAGATACGAGGAGTCTATGAACACGGTACTGGTGCAGGAACTTATACGATTTAACCGGCTGACGCAAGTGGTGCGACAGAGTCTGCAGGACATCAGGAAGGCCATCAAAGGATTGGTGTTGATGTCTGCTGAACTGGAGGACGTGTTTGATAGCATGATGGTCGGAAAGGTAATACAGTGAAACCGTATTTGACAGCTAGACCATCGTATCTACCTTGAAATTTAACTTTAATTGAATTTTACTTTCAAGCCAAATGGTCTCATAAGGGATTGTTCTTACAATAGCTGTATTAATAGTTGTTTCTCACAACACATTTGATTTTTTAGAGATGCAGCCCCCTATAATGGAAGTTTGTCAAGGTTGATTGTACACCTTTTGTTTATTTGTAATCTAAAATAATTAATAGAATTTTATATGGCCAGAAATTTAGTAATTTGTATTGAAAAACAGAGAATCAGTGACAAATCTTTTCTTGGCCAAATGTAGAAATACAACAATTATGAGAATATTTAGAGAGACAATATAAAATATTCTGGGATTTTTAAAATACTTTTTCCTCTAAAGCTTAATTCTTGGGGAAGAAAAGAGTCTTAATACAATGTATATTAAGAAATTGTGGTCGTTTTTTGAAATATTCGTTTTCTCATATTTTTTTTCTTCATTTGTGCAGGTTCCAGCAATGTGGGCAGCCAAGTCCTACCCCTCCCTGAAACCTCTTGGTAGCTACATAACTGACCTGTTGGCCAGGCTACAGTTCTTCAAGGTATGTCACCATAAGTTTGGCATCGGCAATATGCAGCTTATAGAAATTTTTTTGTCTGCCAGGAGTTATATATAGATTTCCCTTTTCTTAAGAGAAAGAAATGCATATATTAAACCTCATATCAAGAAGGCGTCTGCCTTCTGATCATAAGGGTGGGTTTTGAAACCAATCGTCGGCTATCTTTTCTTGTCCTTTAGATCAGACATTAAAAACTGACATCTGCTGTCACGGTATATTCCAGCATGTCAAAGAATCCTCACTGCTACCAGTAATTGACCATAACTGCTGAGCTTAGGCCGTGGATCAGCTTAGAAATTGGAAGCTTTAGTCCTGGTTATGCCTTAACTGCCAAATGCTAGCTTTAAAAACCATTCCAGCTTCAGCAATGACATAGTTAAACTTGTCTTTAAAACTGGATTCAATAAATGGGTTTCATTCCCATTGAGAGTAAATTTAGATATGTTCCTTTTTTGCACTGCTTTTGAATTGAAGAGAAGCTGTTGCAAAAAATAAAAATTAATTGATTTGAACATTGATTCGATTATTTTTCAGGAGTGGATCTACAGTGGCACACCTACAGTATTCTGGATCTCTGGATTTTATTTCACACAGTCGTTCTTGACAGGAGTAAGACAGAACTATGCCAGGAAATACAAAGTACCCATCGATTATCTGGGCTTTGAATTTGAAGTCACGGAACATGAGAGGTCCTTCTCCAGCAGACCTGTATGTACCTCACATCATTTGTAATTATTCACTGAAGACCATAGACATGTACTTATCATTTTCTCTCTATCTGTAGATTTGTATTCTCTCGTTCTCAGATTTCATTGTTGCTGCTACACATGTATTCCCTCTCTCAAATATTTTGCTGATAACAATCTTGGTTTCCCTGTAGGAATTCTCAGAGTTCCAACAAGGCGGAGACATTAACTTGTTTTTCTTAGTCTCCAGTTGAGATAATAAAAACCAAAGTCCCGTTTCACAATAGGTAAAATGGCACGTTAAAGATCTCTCAAGATACTCAACGGCCATAAGTGCCAATCATAGGCTAAAAGTGTTTGCCCTTCCTGGGCATCTCGAATATTGGCTCTGTGTGAGTGATTAATTCTCCAACAACATTTAAAAAAAAAAAACAGTTATTTTGTTCTCTTTATTACTCATTTAATTTAATATTCACTCCTTTGTACAATCGCTCTCACTCTTTCCCTTTTCATCTCATGTCCATACTGTTTTATGAAAACAATTTAACTTCATTGAAATAAGAACAGTGACATTGTTTAATTATCATATCTAAATACAAAAGTATAGTGAAATTTTCTGAATTACCTCCCCTGATTAAGTATATGATGCATCATTCATTTGCTTTGTTTATTTATTTGATTTCTGTAATTTTGTTTCTCTCTCCTTTTATTTCTCTACATAACAGCTGAAACCAAGATCTATGGTACCTGCATGGTTTTCTCTTGTAGATTTCTTGTATTTCGTTCATCAGATGCTTGTTTTTGTTTCTTTATTTACACATGGATTTTCATTTCTCATATTCTTACTATCTTTCCTCAGATGAATATTAGATACATTGAATAGAAAATTGATTTCATTATTTTATAGTGAATCTTTAAAGGTCTTGTGTTTTTAGTATATGGGTATTTCAACATCTAATCAGACATCCAGAAATGTTGTGGCACCATCTTTGTGGTCTAAGCTGCATCAATTTTAAGCTATACCGTACGAAGAAATTCCATTCCATTTAGTGAGGGAATGCATGCAGTGTATTTAGTTGGGCCTCTGATGACATTGGCTAGCTATTTCCTGTCTGCAGATCAAAGACAAATTGCCTTTGTCCTGTTTTTAATCTAATTTTCTTCCTTTTTTTTTGCCATATATTTCAGAGACTTTAGCATCTAATATGCATTTGAAATTTTTATTTACCAATTAATTAGGTTAGAAGGAATGTGTTGCACTCCCATATCAGTTTAATTTATTTGCTTTAATTTGCATATTCGTATTAATTATAATTAAAATAAACCAAACACTTCATTTTCACCATATTTGATTAATGTCACATTTTCTTTTGTTTTCCATTCTAATTTCTTTTTTCTTTTTGATGGATGCTTATGTAATTTTGTAGTCGATATTTAGTACTTAAAACTTATTTGTAAGTTTTATACTCCGGTCATAATGTGAGACGTATTTTGTCATGGCGTTGTCCATCCGTCTGTCTGTCCAGGGTCATATTTTTCTGAGCTTTCGCTGTGGATGCAGATCAGATGCTGAAATTTGGACACAGGCTTCCTCTCATGGATTTACAGATCCAGTTAGCACTTCAGTGGGATTTACATGTCTTATGCCCCTTTTAAGGAAAGTGGTAACTGGCATATTAAGCCACCTTTGCATTGCTGTAGTTGGGCAGTTTTCTGAAAAGAATTTTCATCATAAGTAGTGATTTGAACAGAATTATCAGTTTCCACTCTTCCCATAAGCAATTTCGACACATAACTTAATTCCATTATGTATCTGTCTGTTGTTGATCTTTTTATATCTTCATGGAGCCTTCCCATCAACAGGTATACAATATATTGTTATTTGTCCAATTGCCTTATTGCATTACCGGTATACAATATTGGCCAATATAATGATGGCTTCAGTTTGGGTGTGCATTCTCAAATCATAAATTTGCTTTTGTACTAGTTATATCGGATCACTGACTTTACCATTTTGATTTACATTTCCAAATTGTCATTTGATCATGATATATAGCCTTACCTGTTTTAAGAGACCATCCCAGGGAAGGAGCAAAAAAGGGTCACATATGACAGGTGGTCTCTTACTTTAGGTGATTTGTATAGGAAAAAGACATTTCCGGAACGTACCATTCACTTAGGTCATTTAGAACTGGTAGTCCTGTAACTCATTGGGTAGGTAAGGCAGGTTAGACTATATGAAACAATAAAAGTGTTTAATTAGTATACATTTAAGGACCTAGTGAGACATATTCAAAGATAGACATATTGATTTGCCTTTCAGTGTCTACTTGACTGCTATTCAAGTGTATAGTAGAAACATATTTTATTTGGCTGTCTCCTACAGTTTTGATCTACGTACAATTTTCATATTTTGTAGGATGTTCATACACAGAAACACAAAATCTGTCATTGCAATTGTGGTTTCTTTTCAGTTATTGTGAAAATAACAGTAATTTGAGATTATCATTTCATACTTTTTGCACTACAGGGAACATGCATGTCCAGACTGGAGAATTACTTGTGTCTTACAGTCACAGTATATTTATAGTTTTAAGAGTCTCTGATTTCATCATTCACTTACATCTTATCAAAAAACTTCTACAATTTATGTTATACTAATAATTCAGCTTAACTTTCTCCTTTTTTCTTCTCTCACAGACAAATGGTGCCTATGTGAAGGGTCTGTATATGGAAGGTGCTCGCTGGTGCAGAACCAAAAAGAAGATGGCCGAATCTTACCCTAAGCTACTGTACGATCTTCTACCAATCGTATCCTTTGATTTTGTCATGAAGCATTATTCATGTGCCAATGAAAATTTGTACCTGAAGGAACTAGACCTTGGTCTTTCAGCTCACGTTTTTCGTTGCATATTAAAGAAAACTTGTGTTATGCAGGATTATCACACCTTTTGGGTACATTTCCATTAACCAAAGATTTGAATCGAATCTTCCATTCCTGAATTTTGGAAACTTATTGCAGTTTGTTGCTCAATATTTGCTCCTATTTGTTTTTGTTTTGTTTTTTTTTTTGGGGGGGGGGGGTATTTTTTGGATCAGAGATGTTCAACAGACTTGTAAATTGTTTAAGTTTCATTATATCAGGGAAATAATCAATTGTGCCAGGTGTATATATTTATTCACCTTCTTTGCTTCTTTGAATTTACTGGTTTTGATTTGCAGTATCATTAGTATGTTATCTGATATGTCCTTGACAATAGTATTAGATCCTACTGAAACCAGGTGAAAAGGCTAGGTTTGAGGAATCTCAGACATATGCCTGTCCAGGTAATATATCTATACATTAAGCTACTTTACTGAAACTCTCTCCCTATCTCTCTCTCTCTCTCTCTCTCAGTTTATTAGACATAAAACTTTTCACTTTCACAATACATTTAGGAATAGAAGTTTATATTCATCAACAATAATTGTTTCTTTATTTAGTGTACAAGACAAGTGCTAGACGAGGAGTTCTGTCCACTACAGGTCACTCCACAAACTATGTATTGACCATACAGATACCCACAAAGGAGCCAGAGAACCACTGGATCAACAGGGGCGTGGCTCTTCTATGTCAGCTGGATAACTAGTGACCAAACTCTCATTATGTTTCCAAAAGACTTATCCATGAAGAAACTAGAAGGAGCATAGCTACATAAATATAATGTTCATTTTAATTATGCTATGCTATGATAATTAAGAGAAAGAGACACCTACAGTTGAACCGGGATGTATTGGAACAGAAAGGAAAATAATTTTTTCTTTCAAATAAACAGGGTCTTCACAATAACTAGGTAAACATAGTAAGTGGAACCAGTCTAAATGATAGACCGCCCCTTTTGCTATGCTTATGTGGTCTTTCAAAACAGGTGGTCTCCCAAGACAGGTTCCAATGTAATAAAGTACTTTGGCCGGAGAATTGAAAACATTTCAAGTTAAGCGGTATATTAATATATCAGGGTTCAATATAAGTGGGTCAATTCATCTGTATATTCTCACTTGTCATAAGTTGTTGACTGCCTGTTACATGACATATAGAATGTCCATATCAATCAATTGCTCTTTGCATTAGTTTCTACAACTTACAGGTATTACTTACTGATTCCTTTTTAGGAAAGTATAGACAATTTTTCACCTCTGTCAACAGGGGAATGATCTAGTTCAGAACTTATTATAGATGTACCAGTATATTCAAATGTAGCTCACACATACAATTCATTCAATCATCATGTGATACCCTGCAGATACAATAATAGATGTATTTATAGACTTTTTATCACAAGTCAATATTAATTATTTATGGACCTCTGGTTGTTGTAAATAAACGTCATTATTATGCTGAATGCACATTTCTTTACATCTATGCAATATCTGTCTCAATCACTTCCCTGGTATGTCTCACAGGAATTTTTTTTTTAAAAAAATAAATACTTATACAGGGTATCATCCAGTATGTGTGGCAAATGTTAACTACTGAAACTCAAAAACTCTGATTTTCTCTTAATATCTCTCCTGGGCTCTATTTCTCATTTGCCTACATCATAACTTTCATAAACAACTAAATAATAAAGGAGTAGAAAAATATTAGACATTTCAATCAGTTCCTTTATTTTTTTAAAATAATGATGATTTTTAAACGATGATGCTTCCAATGCATGTATTTGTACATATTGTAAAATGTAGAAGTTATTTTATAGTCCCATGCATGATAATTACATTTAAAAATCCATTGTCTTTCACACTGATGTGCTGTACATACATGTATGTCCTTGACCTTATGTACATCCTTGACCTTATTATTAACATCTACTGTAGGTATGCTTATTTCAGCGATACTCTAAAATTTGCACCTTTTGCAATCTTTCCGTTTGCTAATTCAGGTGCAGTGCTAAAATTATGCCTATTTCTTCATCAACAGTCTACTTGCTTGTTTAGTGGTCAGTCTGGTCACTCAAGGTCACCTGTTTACCATAGCCAGATTGATTTTAAACACTATCATGTGATGTAACCTTACCAGTAGACAATACCTTGATCTATAATGTGTGGTTCAAAACTGAATTTGTCCTACATGTTAGCCAACAAGTCTTACCTCCAGTAAAGCATAAAAATATATATGCATGCTAAAATAAGTACCAGTACACGCATCATAAGTACATGTATGTAATATTTGAAAACTGTAAATGTATGTACATAACAAAAATTGTTTATTACATGTATATTCATTTGATTTAATTCAGTGCTGTTATGTCCTTATGTATATACGTGTACTTAATTATTTTCTTGCACCAAGATGACACATAGGTGTTGGAGGATGATCGAGGGGAGGTGTTGTTGTATTTTTTCTGCATATCTGTCCGTCCAAATCATATATACAAATCAATATATATCTTTTTTTTTATGTATTTCATACTGAAAGTATTGCTGATCTTCTGTGATATTTGATAATGTATATATGATGATATGAACTGTAAATGCACATGTTGGATATGTGTTCTTTCCTGTACTTTGAGGATGAAATTTTGATAGAGGATGGAGTGTTGTATACTTCTTATCAATCTCTAAACCCCGAATTCATTTCACATTACCATTCTGTAGTTTATACACAAGCAAATCTGATATTCTAACCACTATTATTCTGTGATATTTGTTTTGTTCTTTTTCATAATTGTTTTAGTCATAATTTACATTTTAATTTGAAATGCTTAACCCCCTGCTTGGCAGAAGAGCCATCAGAAACGATCTTACTACTCAATGTTACAAAGCAGGGAGTTTGGGATTTTATTCATTAAATTATTAAGTTTGATTGTAAGGGGATCAGGAAAATAAGAAATGATGTAATTACATGTAGCATATTTCCTTGATCCTAGAACACAAAATTAATCGATTTATTTAGATGCAATAATCTAGAAGTAGAATGGTCCTGTTGTTGAAGATAAAGGTACATGTTACTACCTTTTGGTGGTAGGTTCAAACCTTGTAATGGACATAGATAATTCAAAGACTTATACTTTTGTTGTTTTTTATTTCATGGAGTTTTATTTTGATTTTATAATCTATTATATGATGGTCTGTTGGTTCTAGGTTCAAATCGTTAGATGAAAGTAGTAAGTTTTGAAGGCTGTGATCCAAGTTGCTTTTTCATTTTATATGGATTTTTATTTATTATAAATTCATAATATAATTGTCTAGTGGTTGTAGGTTCAAATCCAACGATGGACACTATAACTAGTTTTGACTGTGATTTCGTTGTTCCTGTTAGTATTTTTTATTCATCTTTATTCATGATTATTTATTATTTATATACAGTGGAGTTGGTCTATAACGAAGTCATAGGGGATTGTCTTTGACTTCATTATAGGCATCCTTCGTTTTAAGCATCAGTATTTACTACATGTACATAAATAAATAAAGAGCAATTCTTTTGTTGGATTTTATTCCTCTTCGTTATAGCACTGAATTTGCTTTAAGCCGATTCGTTACAGACCGACTCCACTGTTTGTACATTTGTATATCGTTCTATAAAAAATATGTACATTTTTATATGGTTCTATATAAATAAAGTCCTGTTAAACTTCTGTCAGTACATATAAGTACAACATTCATACGCATACGTTTTTTATGGAACTCGTTATATTTTGTAATTATACATCAAGCTTTTATATTAATTTAGTCATACATGTCATGTGATAAATTGTGCATGAAAATTTCTTTTTTTTTCGAAATGTTTTTTTCTATATCTATGTAAATATAAGCAAGTCTTCCTCTTCAGTATTATATTAAAAATCGAATAACTGTATTAATTCTGAAAAAAATATAAGTTGGTGATACAAATGTCCCTTGTCTTGTAAACTGTGAATTTTAATTAAGAAACATGCACACGATTTAGCTCGTAATTTTTAATTCCATTTCAGAAACTAGTAGGTTAGTAGTCTACAATGTATGTGTCTCTCGAAAGAAATTGATACCTACTTAGTGTATGATAACGATAACATGTTTTTCGTGTAACTTACAGGATAAAACCCTGCCCACCCATTGTAAGACAACAATGTCATATTTTTCTTACTTACACTGTGAATAACGTTACAATGCTTAAACTAAAAGTATGACATCATGCCGTTGTAGTTTCTCTATTTTTTGTGTTGACTAGCAAAGAAAGAAAACAATTTTTAACATAATTTGTACATCGAGTCCAAAACTTTACAAGGAAAGTGATCACTTAGTGTAAACTAGAATGGGGTTGTTAAATTCCACCTTTTTAAAAATATTGTTTATTCATGAGTCACAACTTAACACTTATTATTTATATATTTCTTATTTATTGCACTATTCTCCGTCCTTTTAATTTTGATATATATTTTGTTTATTTGTTATCTTTTTTACCTACGTTTTATACACAAGGCTTTTATTGTTAAGTTGGTACATTTTCTTATGATACATGTATGTACCAAAGAGAAAAAAAGTCTAGGTAATTTGCACAAGATCTTTTGTAGAATAACTTAATAAAAAGGCATAATAGGAAATTACTTAGCTGTTTTTTTGTCTCTCTTTTTAGCCCAGCATCAGTGTGATGGGCTTATCAAATCACTGTTTGTAAGTGGTCTGTAGTCTATCCTTAAACTATTCCAATTATCGCTAATTCTCAGAAAGTACTGAAGGGGAAATCTTCCTTAAATTTCGCAAAGAGGGTTCTAATTTTGCATGCCATATTTTGGAACAGATTAGGAAAAAAATTGGGCTCCAAAAAATTGAAATAGTATTTGGGCTTCCAATTATTGAATGCATTGAGAGAACTTAGAGAAAGAAAGGAAAAGAACATTCTGTCAAAGTCTATTACAAATCTAACAATGATGGGCTTCGATATCCTTCTATATGTTGGACCTCTAGTTTAAACCAAAATATGAATCTTTAACAATGAAAACTTCATTAAACTTTATGAATGGAATATGGTGAAATGTGTCACAAGTCAATCAATCAATCGGACAAACATCCTTTACTAGCATCAAAATCTACATTGTATTTGTGTAATACTTGGGAGCTGAGAGCTACTAAGCCCCAGCAGTAGATTGTTTGTCTTTAAACTGTCAGGTGTTCAAATATTGACACATGACCTGGCTTTTCTGATCTTTTGCATGAGACGGATAAAACTGAAGCTCCGTTTTCACTATAAGTGTTGGCGTGTTGGAGATCTCTTACTGTTTGAAGCTCCAAAGGTGCCAAGCACGATCATTTGATGAGCCTCCGTAGCCGATTGGTTAATAGGTAAATTATGGAGACGTCGTCGTGTGCCTGTGAAGGCTACAAACTTTGCCAATGCTCGGCACTGCTGGTCGTGGAGCAGGGAGGGTTCTTTAACATGCCAACACCTACTGTAACATCGGACTTCAGTTTTTACTGCCTCATCAGAAAGACAGGGACAGCCAACCGCAGAGTGGCGCTACGAGGCTCAAACCCAGATCTTTCGATCCACTCAGCCATGGAGGCCCAGAATAAAATGGGAAAAAAAAGAAATATAAGTACATTAAAAATTCATTTATTATGCATAGTTAAAATTTTCCACTCCTTTGACTACAGTACAGTAATTTGCGTTTCATTTAATCTTTTGATATCTTTTTTTATCACATGAAAACAAAGGAAGAACTTGTAACAAAGCTTACAAGTTCTCTTGACTTTTCAGATACTTTTTCCAACTCGAATAAAAACCAAGTAGACTTTTATACATGGTAGGTATCTATTTTCATTCAATTACTACTGAGGTGACTACATACTAAAATATCAAACAAAACTAAAAAATATTCCTTCATTCACTGTAGAAATACTAGTAAGAAAAATATGAAAAATAAATAAGAATCTAATAAATTTCATTCTCTCAATTTTCATAACAAAAACTAACTCAACATATCAAATTAATGAGCTTCAAAGCCCAAATTTAGGTCTCATGGATCAAGGATAGATTGGTTGTCTCAAAACCAAAAGATCAAAGGTTCAAGTTCCTGCTACCTGTCCAACTAGACTAATGGGATCTAATACCAAGTTCTAGGAGGGACAAAATCTTGATCCAAGTGATATCTAGGATGATACAGCCATTAAGTAGCAAGAAATCTGTACAATGTGCCATCACCTACTGTGGCACTGGACCTTATCTCATCCAAAGGACAGAGAAAACTATGCCTATCAGTGGCAGTCACCTCAGACGAGGTTAAGCCACTTGACCTAATGGTCCGACGACAAGCATTCTACTTCTACTACAGTAATTAAGAGAATAATAAACAAACAACTAAAAGCTAATGAAAGAAATATGGCTTAATTCACTCACTTAGTAGTAGGAGAAAATTCTTGTTCTGTGAAAGTGCGGTCTTACTTGCCAAGTGTTAGCACTTTTTGTAGACATCTTCATGCGTGGATTTAGAGGGGGCAGGGGGGTTCGGACCCCCCCTGGAATTGGCAAAATATATACCAATAATGGTCAATTAAGCTTAAATTC
>JACSZP010003040.1:8434-18531 GCA_016161895.1 Pinna nobilis | reverse complement strand
CATGTACAAAATATTCTATCAAGAGGAGTAGAGAAGTATACATACAGTCTAACCTGCCTTAGCGACCCACTGAATTAAAGGAAAACCTGTCTTATGTGACCTAAATGAGTGGTTCCCAAAATGTTTTTTTCCTATACAAATCACCTGAATTAAGAGACCACCTGTCATATGTGACCCGTATTGCTCCTTCCCTTGGATGGTCTCTTAAAACAGGTTTGACTGTACATGTCACGTACGAACGTAATCTGATATCACATGGTACATGCAATAGTTTAATTCAAAAACGCAATACAAAGAATTATAGTCCAAATACGTAGCACTTTGATTGAATGTTTATTCAACATGAACATTTATTCTACACTTACATATATACAAAATGTATAGATCGCTGAAAGAAGATTTCCTAAAATGTTCAAGTTGTAAAAGAATCACTCATCATGAACAGTAAATCAAATTTTGCATTTACCTTTTTCCAAATAAGTAGCATAGGAAGAACCACAAGAGGCAAATCAATGTTTTAGGGCAAGACATTTTAGATTGCTAGGTATTTACTTTACAGAAGATCGTGATATGGATTTAAGCTTTTACATCACTTGAAATTTAATAAGATGAGAGATAAAATCTAAATACTGTAAATCCAGAAAATTTCGCGGAACTTTATTTCGGCGAATCAGTAGCTATGCAAATATTCGCGACACTATATTTTCGCGCCTGTGTATGTTGAGTATGATAGTTTATGTTGTATGGTTTATGTTAATTTCAGGCCAGTATATTAAGCGAGAACTTTATTTTCGCGAGTAAGAGCTCTTGCGTTATTACGGAAAAATAAAGTTCTCGCGAATAAAACTGGATTCACAGTAGTCTTAATTGTTGTAGGTCACGTGGAAAAAGACAAAGTTGTGGACATCAGTGAGTGTTCTGACAGGAATATAACGGACTCGTCAGAATCGTCAGACTCTGGTTGTACTAGTGAGATGCCCACTCATCCAAAATCCGGTATGTATACAAAACCATTCAAAAATCCATTATTTCACACTTGAAGGTGTCCCTGAATAAGTGTTATAATAATAAAAAAAGAAATGTAAGAATGATAAGACTTTTACTTGTGTAAATAAAAATGGTTTAATCATCCTTCAATCGCAATTTCTCTCCTAAGATATTTTTGATTGTCTATGAGTGCGGCTGTATTTAAAAGACGCTAAGCAGCATTTATTTTACAAAAAATCCCTGCTAAATACATCGAATTAAGAATTTCGACTGTCACATTATTTGTACCACAAATTAACGCAAGGTATTTATACTAAGACCTAATAACACTATATTTAAAAACAAATGATCATATTTTCCATCTGGAAAAAAAAATTCGTCAATTCACGGAACATCGTTAAAATCATTTAATTTGCACTACTTAGTCCTTTCTGTGCAAAATCGATCATAACGACATACAGATAATCATTGGAAATCAATCTGTTATGCTTTCATGGGTATGCGTTTTACTGTATTGCCACTTTCTAATAGACCCTGTCATTGTAACTGCAGTCCTTTGATTTTGTTTGGCAACATGATACATATACCCGCAAAAATATAGACGTTGTTATAGTAACTGATTGTTTCTTGACGTCTTTTTCCGGGAATCATATTTTGCCAACCAAAAAAAACAGGACCACAGTAATAATGAAAGTATCTATTGTTTTGTATATACTTTTCAATTCACTTTCATTTTCAGTCTTGTTACGCCAGATGACAGCAGAGGAACTGGAATCTCCAGACACTCCATATATAAAATCATGTCTCAGGGTAAGGCTCATTTATAGCTGGTTACTTCAGACACTCCATATATATATCATGTCTCGGGATAAAGTTCATTTATAGTTTTTATACAATGTAAATACAGTCTAACCTGTTTTAAATGACAGTCCAAGGGAAGGAGCAAAAAGGGTCACAAATGACAGGTGGCCTCTTAATTCAGGTGATTTATATAGAAAAAAACTTTTCGAGAACTATTGATTAAGGTCACATAAGACAGGTTTTCCTTTAATCCAGTGGGTCACTAAGACAGGTTAGACTTAACTAGTATCTCGGAGAGGAGAGGGGTCCCTGGGCACTCCATATATAGAATCATGTCTCAGGGTAAGGCTCATTCATAGCTGGAACCTCCAGTCACACCATATATAATAACCTGTCTCAGGGTAATGCTCATTTATAGCTGGAATCTCCAGACACTCCATATAAAAACATGTCTCAGGGTTAAGTTCTACTTTGATATTTATTGAATCTTCCACGGCTTAGAATCTTCTTGAAAAATACATATTGTGTTTTCTTGGACTGAAATTAACAAGACTATAACTTATCTCCATATGAGTGAAATATTCTTGAGTGGGACGTTAAACAACAATACCATACCAAACCAAATGCGATGACATACCCTAGACCCCTATTTTCCATTCCATAATGACTTGATCTGATTTTCAGGTTTTCTGTGATTCTGTTGGCTATGGTTTTGTAGTCCGTGGAGATGGTCCAACGTATGTACAAACTATTGACCCCACAGGGCCGGCTGCAGATGCAGGGCTGAAGGTGAAGTATACCTTTTTGGACATTATCATGACACTAGAAAACGTATTTAATATCAATCTAAATATATATCCGAATAGAGACTGAAAGAAAAATTGGTTCAGAAATAACGACTTTAAACAAAATTTAGGTTACATTGTTTAGCACATACTTATTCTTTTGCGTCTAGATCAGTGGAAGATTCTTGAATGGAAACAGCAATACAAGGAGTAAGAAAAATTAGCCGATAGTTCTGAGGTTAAATTCTTGAAAGTCATATTTTTCATGAGAAATCTAAATTGAAACTTTACCCTGTGTATTTTTTTTCAAGACTGCTATCAAAAGAACGCTGATTTTGGCCCATTGCATTGCAACATTGGCAAGTCATTGTCCGCTGATAAATTATAGACTTTCAAAATTTTGTTTTCACTTATTTCATTATTGCAATGTCTATGTCCTGTGTAACTAGTACGTTTGTAATATTTCAGGTTCGTCAGTATATTTATTCGGTGAATGGAGAAAATCTACTACGGCGAAATCACAGAGATGTTGCTAAAATAATAATGGCGAGTGTACCGTATATCAATATCTGTGTAATGACCCATAAACGGGACGCTAAAACTGCAAGTTTTGACACATAGTGTTATATGTGTATATCGAGTCGTATAAAGGTCAATAGAACACATTTTCCGACAAAAATGTCTGTCTGACTTCGTTTGGGTTTTACTGTGCATTCACGGCGGATGTGACTCGTCGACAGGGGATACTTACTCTTCCGTAGGACCTGATTTCGTCTCTGGTTTTTCAGAGGTCCACTTTTGCTGTGTATTTTCTTTTGTCTCTTGGACGAGTGATTTTCAGCGTGGGCCATTAAAAGCTATTGATATTAAATGCATTATTTACAAAATTATATTTTTACATGTACATGTACAGTCTAACCTGCCTTAGTGACCCACTGAATTAAAGGAAAACCTGTCTTAGGTGACCTAGATGAATAGTTCCCAAAATGGGTTTTCCCAATATAAATCACCTGAATTAAGAGACCACCTGTCATATGTGACCCTTTTTGCTCCTTCCCTTTGACGGTCTCTTAAAACAGGTTCGACTGAATATCATCAAAATAATCACAGACGTTCTTCGAACGTTTTGATGTTTTTAACTGGAACGTCAATTAATCAAATCAACGAGCGTGTGTTCTTGTTCATGTTCATGGGCAATATGAAATACAGTGACAAGTTTAGACAATGACAGGTGCTTCATGCTAACACTGAAAAATGAAGGATAATACATTTACTGAGAAAATATATTGTTCGCCAATTCGGTTTGTTTTTTATGCGCCTCTTGGTTTCTTTAAGTGTGGCTTTATCAACGTATACTATTCTATCTATAAGACTTTAAATTTCATTTTCGAGTATCCAATACAAAGTTCCGTTGAGTACAGATGAAATATAGCCTAGAAGAATGCATGTCTGAGACTTTTGTCATCACATATACCGTTGTTTCAGTGATGTATCTCATATGTAATTGCAGATGCATATCTTAGCCTATATATTTTTAAGATGTACACTCATATTGCAATTTTCAATGGTTTATATACACTTACATAACTGTATTTATCCATTACTTTCCCGTGGGCTTAAAAATAAATCATGCATTGTACTTAAAGTTCAGTTTTATTTATATGAACGAGATGGATGTATTTGATATGAGGTTAATACATCGCTGACATATACAATTCATGTCCTTGTAATACCCAGCATAATGCAATATGTAGGCAGACTGTCGCATCATTCAAATCGTGTTACATGCTAAGGATGAAGTCTGTTGCTTAACTATGTCATCAATATCACGAATATCTGGATGGATTTAGAAACTAGTGGTGTACATATAGTCCACTATCAGGCTAATCCATGTGTAATATCTAGATATCCAACACACTGATTCTTTACCTGATCAACATACTGGGCTCCGGCGGGTGTGATCGGTCAACAGGGGATACTTACTCCTCCTAGGCACCTGATCCCACCTCTGGTGTGCCCAGGGTCCGTGTTTGCCCAACTCCTTATTTTGTATTCCATATAGGAATAATAAGATCTTTCACCGTTTTTCCATTTTCATCCCAGTAATGAAATCTATTGTCAATGATCCATCGGTGAGATATATTTTGATGCAAATACAAGCTAATTCGGTCCTCGATATGCTCCTTATGTTTGACGTGTCGCATGATGAATACAATCAAACTGGATACATTGTTACTGGTTTACACTTTTGTTAAATTAACGTATCGTTATTTGTTTCAATACCGACCGCCACTTTCCATTTGTAAATTTTAATTAGGGCCATTGTGATCTAGTGGTTAGCGTGTCCGCTTGCTGATCGTGGTGATATGTTCGAATTCGAGCCACGCCCTGGTTAGATAGTAAAAACCGAAGTCCCATGTCACGTAGGTATGCGAAAGGACGCTCTCTACGGCACTGATAATCAAATACATACATACATACATACATACATACATATATACATACATGCATGCATGCATGCATGCATGCATGCATACATACATACATACATAGACAGATATATTTTATACAGAAACACAAATAAAGGGCATACAGTAAAAAAAGGCAAATATTTCTCTTGGTATCTCTATAACGCCACAGGCAGACTACTAAGGATGCATCTTTTATGAAAAATTACATTTTTGCCCTCTCGCAGACAAGTCTAGGTCTTTGTATATATCAATGTGTTTGGTAAGAACATCGCAAGCTCGCGCGTACAACGTCGTTTGCCAAACTATAAAAAAAGAAAGAATTTATGCTATGCAGCCGACTCATTCAATTTATCTTCCTTTAAGAAAAGTTCTAAAGTTGTATCAAAAATAGTTATGTTGTGAAAAAAATGTCTGTAAAAGCAAACAAAAGTAAGAAGGAAAATATTACCTTGGCCAAATTAGATACATCAAATAATCTTCTATTTTCTTTCTTGCTCTGGATGCGAATTCATTATTTAGTTTGCTATCTTCTGTCACCATCTACGCAATACACTCAAACAAAATATAAACCTTTGCTGAAATTTCTCCTCTCTGTCATACATTTTAAGGTCGGTCTAACGGTCTGGTTTGCTAGCACGGCCTGTCGTTTGATCGAATGTTGTCTGACATGTTTCATACCTATTGTTGGTTCGTTGCCACCGATTTTGACTACGGGTTTCTCTGTTTACCTGATCAAGATATCGGGAACACAACGGGTGTGACCGGTCGACAGAAGATGCTAACTCCTCTAACTAGTAACCTGATATCACTTCTGATGTGTCAAGGGGTCCGTGTCTGACCAAGTCTTTATTTTGTGTTCCTTATGGGAATTATGAGATCCGTTATTGTTCGTTACCTTTAACTTTTAATTGTAAAGAACCTTTTTATTGTTTTTCAATCATGTCAACTCACATGAGCTGCAAATTACTTAACAAAGAGAGTATCCTTGAAAGAACAGTCTTCGGTTATAAAGGATGGAGATTGCTTAAATGAAGAATGTCCATTCTCCAGGATAAATATTATTGCTTGAAACTTGATAAAAGACTTGATTCTAAAATATTCTGATCACTCTTGCAATAGAATTACAAATGTTATAATTTGTTTGGTGTCTATCCGGCATTTTTACAAAGAGCTAATCTAATCTTTATTTTGGTTCCAAATTCCAGAATAGATTTTCGTGTAGTATACGGTTAAGTAGGTAGTTTTTTTCGAGAATTTATATCAGTTGAAAATTAAAGCTTTTACTGAATATTTTCTTTACTGAGTACTTTGTCTTATAAATTCAAAGTGGGATCAGTTTACAATTATCAAGGATGATCGAATTGAAGACACTGCTAATTCATGTAATACGTCTGGGAGCCTTAATGTTATGATGATCCCTTTGGTCTTCTTATAGATTACCTCCAGTCATTGCCTCCAGTTCATTCAATGCATTACTTTGGCTGTCCGTTAAACTTGCTCTGATCGTGGTCGTAATGACACCATAATTATCGTAGGCCCAACAGTGGTCTGCATAGGTAGTTTCGTTTTTAAAAAGCTTTACATGCAGAAAAATAAGACGATTCCCATGGAAAGGTTTAAAGAGGTGGTGATGCTGAAATAATACATGCAGAAAATATACATATGGTGTGATTGTTAAAGCGAACATAATAAGGAGTCTCTCTCTCTCTCTCTCTCTCTCTCTCTCTCTCTGAAAATATCATACAAAAAAGTTATCAATTTATACACAAGTATTATAAAGTACATTATATATACAAAAATAAACTTTCTCTGCTTATTTAACCTGAAATCTTTTAACCCATCTTTAAAATAACAATAACAAGGTAAGGGTACCTTACAGATCTTTATGGCGTCCCGGAGCGTCTTCATATTAGTGAAAAATTTTAAATAGTAATACATCAACATAAATATTAGCAATGCATACTACAAAAACAAGAAATAAAATGATTGGAATACCAGGGACTATGTAAGGTAATAAATAGGGATGGAACATGAAGTATATAATCCGTACAGTGACAGTGGAAGCAAAATGGATAGATCGTATCACGGCATGAAAAATTGAGTTCCAGTCTTCCGGTTTCCTCCGGAAACCGTTTGGAAACTGATAATTTCGAGCAAGTTTCCGTTGCAGAAGCAATACTTTAAGTCAGGTATTCGTAAGCGGAATCAAGGACCCTGTCTCAGATCCATATATTTTTTCCAATGTTTCAGCACCGGAAACACAATTCGGTAGGTATACAATGTGTGACCAATACAGTTTGCTGAATTGTCGTTAAGATTGATCTGAATGACGGCAAAGCAATACGCTTAAGCACCGAAATCATCGGAGGCAAAACATTGGTTGGAACTGGTCAATGTGTGACAAGAAGCGCATTTTCCCCATGGAAAGGTTGCTAAGGAACATAGAGCTGAAATAACACATATACATATGGGTTATGTGTGACTGTGAAAGCGAATAACGAGAAATGTCTGTTTATATTTCGTGAAAGTACCGCGTGGATATCACATAATATTACAAGGTATAGATAATAAATTATACAGAATCCCCCAACATAAAACCGTATCCTCTACAAAAGAAAATGTCAAAAAATGAATGTCTCTCACAGATGTTACATGTTGTGTATGCAATTTGTTTCTCCCGAAATGTTTGAATGTTCAAATTCTGTAATATTTCGAACCTGAAAAAAATTGACTCTTTTTCTGTTCATGTAGACTTAAGGCGCGTTCACATCTATCCGTTTTTTTGCGTCCGCACCCGCGCCCGTCATCCGTCATCCGTCAAAATCGAATCTACATTATTCATTTGAAATGTACACACATGTCCGCACCCGCACCCGCTTCCGCACAAATCGATCTGAGACCGATTTTTGACGGAAGCGGGTGCGGGTGCGGACGGTAATAATGATATCACGGGTACCTTGGAGGTTGATCGCGCCTACAACTATGTTTATTTTAATATATTTTGACGTACAAGTGTGTACACACATGACGGATGACGGACGACGGATGACGGGTGNNCTTTACTCATTGACGACGAAACACTTGGGTGACTAATGGTCACTGGGTCTTGTGATGGTGTTGCAGTGCCTGATTTAAAGAAATTAGATTATAATATAAACGCTTATATAATAATTTCTTTAACAAAAATGTTATCATAACTCTACAAATTTCATTTTAAAATCAGTCCCTCATGTTTTTAATATGATGTATAAAATGAATATGTATTTGAATAATCTATCAACTATACAACTTCTTCATCTTTATTATGGATCAAATATCATCTTGAAATACCCCTGCGGAATATTTTAATCAAACAAATATATAATGTAGTTTTGATATTAAAGAATGTTATCTAGTCCTACATGCTAACAGGTTAAAATATCTGTAATTTGACCCAAACACATCAAGTGAGATGCTTTTAAAATCGTTGGGTATTTCCCGTGCAAAAATCTAAACAAACACTTGTCACATTTCTGCTTAAACAACATCCTGTAGAGTTTTTTTCCGTCTGAAAAAAAAAATTAAGAGTTAGTTACACTCTTGAAAGCACAAATACATCTTATGTTAATTATGCTTGCTATTGATCACAAAATTACTTTTCATTTCTATTCTGTGATATAGCTGACCAAAGAAATGCTTTCTATAGTTATAGTTCTTTGCACTATTAAGTATGTGGATTCTCATTTGTATTCATTGTAGGTAGTTTAAGATTGACAAGATGAACTTTTTGGAGCTTTGAAAAACTTACTCAAACCACATTTATGCAAGCGTGGAAGGCCGAAGGGTCACTTGAACAATTAGCTAGGAGCTGTTACAGCATAACTTATATAACAGATGCTTAAACATCCCGCTGTTACATTTTCTGCAGCATGCCGTAAAAGAAAGATGACACAGTTAATGCGTGTATATGAAAATATCTTTATTTTTGTTTATTAGTCAATTTTTTGCAACTTTTAAATCTTCCGTTTGACTGCATTTTGCTTATGAACTACTTCCTTATCTCCCATTGAGAACAGAATGTGTAAAACCTAACTTCTATTCTCAGGCAAATCTTAAAAATATATATACAATGTATCCATAAAAGTTCATAGACAAACCATTATTATTTATAATCACTACTATCTTAATTCACTTGAAATCAATTTGAAGTAGCACACTTTTATTATCTCAAACGTGAATTGTTTCGATCAGTTCGATTACACCAGAATCAAGATTGAAGTCACTAATACATATTTATATTTTTGCCGTCTGAGTGTTGCCAACAACCGATTCATGCCGATGTACACACAAATGTAAATATCAATATTTAGGAAAAAATCCATCTGTGAAGCTCAAATGACTTTAAGCTCCATGACATCGATGCCTAAGTAAAACGAATCTTAAAACACTTATTAATAATTTGTTTTAATGCCACAGCGGAGTATTGACTACAAGGCCTGATGCATGTGGTTGCAAATACAACTTGGCTCTCATTCCATTATGATCCAGATGATGAGGGATATGTTCCCCATGCCATACAACTTATCCCGTCCTTCTTTTACGGTTTATGACTACTAACGAACTTGACATTTTTTCGAATTTGAAATACTGTATAGGTGACACGACGGGTGCCGAGCGTGGAGCAGAAGTTGCTTACCATTCCGGAGCACCTGAACTCCCCTCCGGTTTTTAGTTGGGTTCGAGTTGCTCTATTTTTAGTTATAAATGTATTTGTGTATTTCTATTTGAAGTGTTCTGTTTACCCCTTGGTATCTTCTACTTCACCCCTTGTAGCATACTTTTCTTTTAATGAATGTTTTTAACAGTTTCATGTATCAAATGCTTTGTTTAATGTTACATATAACCAGATTAATTTCTTTTTGGTAGAATTAACAAAACGTATATGATACCAATAGACTTCAGGTTCAGGTTTATAACGATTCCCATCTTAATCAATGCTGACAAAGAATTACTCTTACAGATTAGAAGAGGGGCCTCCGTGGCCGAGTGGTTAGCATGTTCGACTTCGAGCCGA
>JACSZP010003028.1:20196-30603 GCA_016161895.1 Pinna nobilis | reverse complement strand
TATTGTATATTTATATATATATGAAGCTAAGCTATTTCAAAAGTAAAACTTGCTTAAGTAGTACTTGACTAATTTCTAGTTTTAAAAACAATATTTGGTTCTATGTTTCGTAACCGTTTTGATTTTACACTCAAGATTTCCCTACTGTTTCTAATGTCGAAATGAAGGGTGCAGAGTAGGATAGCTAATATATATAGATATATCTTTTTTATAATGAATGAAGGTGACGAGAACCCGGGATATAGTATTACGGGCTTCGGAGACAAGTTTCTAGGAGTAAGAGCAGGAGGAACCTTAGAATTTCATGGAGAGAAATTTTTAACATGGACAAAGCTAATTAACACAGCCCCTCAATTTGATCCAGATTTAGGTATAATTGACATCAAAGAGGTAATTGTGTTGTTATCTTTCTGCAAATTACTCAGATTTACTTGCGTATTCAATTATTTTTCATTTTTAGTCTTTAAATAGCTTGAATAAATTTTGTATTTGAGAAAAACATTAACGATAGTTTGCTTAGATCTTGGGTAAGTGGAACATAAAACAAATCGCTGACTATTTCGGTAGAGAAGGAGTATCTTAAGATGTCTAGATTGATCGACATATAACTTCATATTTACTAACTGTACTTCTCAGTACGATGCTACATCAGCCTCGAAGGGAGCAATTTCTTGCCACCTCAAACAGAATGGAGACATCGTTGATTGTATGGAAGTAAAACTTGGAACAATGAACCAAAAGAACGAAAATAACAGCATGGACGAAATAATAAACTTCATGAAAGGTTTGTCTTTTAGTAATGCGTTACGATTATTACAGCATCTTGTTTGACTCAATCTTTAAATTGATCACTGATTAAACACGTAGCCAAAACGAAGATAAGAAAATGGACGAAACAATTGTTCATGGAAGTTTAGATAAATATTAATACATTGCACAAAAACAATACTTTAAGCAAAATGCTTGATTTTGACTCGGTCGAGTAATTAACCTGTGATCGAGCGCGTAGAAGATTAATAGAATATTGCATGATTATGATTATGTTGTATGTACATGGACATCTATTAGTCTTTGGGAAAGAAGGTGTAAATAAAAAAGAAGAGTTTGAAGATGTCCGTGTTCAGAACAAATAATCGTGTCTGACTCTTTATCCCCAACACTAGCAGCAAGTCAAAATTTAATCTCATCATGGCTAGTCGGTCGCCATCCGGTGGCTGTTGAAGCGAAATGATGTCATTAATATTCATTAATGTCACAATACAATTCTTGAATGAAGCCGATGCGGTCAAAGTCGTTTATTTAATGGTGATGTCATAGTGAGTGTTAGCTGTCTTTGCCTAGGGAAAAAACATTTTTCATTTCACATTTGATTCCTGTCCTTTACGGGCAAATGTGGGAGCAAATATAGGCCTACACTTCATCAATCGATATCAAGCTCATCCCGCCTACAATACACAAAACTGAACAATATAAGGAAATAAAGAGAATACTGACATTTTAGTTAAATGTATACAGTTAAAAGCAAAGAAGTGAATATTAACGTTGAAGCTACAAATTACCATATCATTGAATTACTATTTACATCAGAGACCAAGAATACACTAGAAAAGACTTGAGAGCGAACATTAAACATAAGGACAACAACTTACAACATCGCAGGATATTGACAACTTTTAAAAGAGGCAAATAATACACAACAGAAGACTTGGATTCGAACATTATCATTAGGACTACAGATTACAACATCGCATAGAAGGGACTAAGAGTTAACATATTGATCATCAAGGAAAACAGAGCATATTCCCGAATACTTATATTCGCTCTTGTTTAGTCATGTAGGTCCAAGTATGCAGAATTAGCATTATTGCAACATATATATGATATATGGACACTAGTTCGCCATCTCTATCACGTTGTTGATGTACCGATGCATTTTTATAGAAAAAAACATTATCCTATGGAGAAATTTTTGTTGTTGACCTTGTGTTATGTTGATATGTAATGTCCAAACCAAAATCTACAACCTCATATTGAGATATTACCAAATGCTTCCGATTCTGGCCTATGCTGATCTCTTATGACCATGAAGCGGTAAGCGACCTTGATCTCTTTTGACCATGAAGCGGTAAGCGACCTTGATCTCTTATGACCATGAAGCGGTAAGTGACCTTAATCTCTTATGACCATGAAGCGGTAAGTGACCTTGATCTCTTATGAGCATGAAGCAGTAAGCGACCTTCATCTTTTATGACCATGAAGCGGTAAGTGACCTTGATCTCTTATGACCATGAAGCGGTAAGTGACCTTGATCTCTTATGACCATGAAGCGGTAAGCGACCTTGATCTCTTATGACCATGAAGCGGTAAGTGACCTTGATCTCTTATGACCATGAAGCGGTAAGCGACCTTGATCTCTTAAGACCATGAAGCGGTAAGTGACCTTGATCTCTTAAGACCATGAAGCGGTAAGCGACCTTGATCGCTTATGACCATGAAGCGGTAAGCGATCTTTAATGTATGTTCTTTAATGTATTTACATCTATTGCAGGTATTGACGACGGAGATGTTCTAACTTTCGCTACACACAAGGACATAGTAGGAACTGGGAATCTGATAAAGTTACAGGACTATATAAAAACTCTCATTCCAGACAGTGCATTTGATGACATTGCCGTCAACGATGCATACGCACTCCTTGGCATAGTAGGTAAGTGCCAGAAACCAGTATGTTGTTGTTGTTGTTGTTAAACTTCTAACCTAAGAAGTTATCAATTTTGATGAAGACCTGCAAGACTGGCAAATACTTGGTACTTACAATCATTGAGCAGTGCAAGTTTTCTGAAGTAATGACACCTGCTGTGTCACGTGACTGGTCCTTAACGTCTCACCCGAAAGACAAGGAAAGAAAGACATCTCTTCCAAACGAATTCTAACCCATCACCTCGCGATCCTAAGACAATTGCTTCTGAACAAAGTATAGAGGCTGTGTCAACGCATTGCAGTGAAGTGTTGTTGCAATGTTTACATAAACAGATTAAATTTGAATCCGGACCAATACAGCAAGACTGTGTAAGTCCTCTCGATTTAACACTCGTCGAAATGTCATGTACATGCATATTTCAATACATAAACCATGAACTCTTTATATGTTTCCCACATAACGGTTATAGGGGATCAGGAATCATTCGAGGAACAGCTGACACACGTGACTTCAATTGATGAGAACGGCCATTTCTACAGAAAAGCCCTTGTGACCAAATGGTATGAGGACACGGATGTTGAGATATTTGTAGACAGTCAGAACTATGACAAATGTGGAAAGTGTACTGTTGATATTGGTGCATTTAACACCGTTTACACAAAGCCTACTATAACTGTGCATGACGATGTGTCGTCTTGGGAAGTGGGTAAGTAATGATATCCTAACAACTTTAATGAGTAAATGTTATATGTCTATAAGTAAAAAGAACAAGAATAAGTTTCCTTTACATGTGATATCCTGGTCGTTGTAAGCATTGAAAATTTAACATAACCGTACCAACCATACAGAAAAGTGCCTCGATTGTGACATATTTTGAAAAAGTAAAAGCAACTAGATAGCATTCGGGTCAATTATATTGCCCGACACGAAGTGTGGAGTGGGGGGATTAGTTAAGTGCGGGGATGCCAACAAAATTACTGTTGGCCCTAAACAAGTGATTTCTTGTATGAAACATTTTTAATATTATGGCTTCCCTAATTCTCTCTTAGTTCTGCCGAAATTCCTTGAGAAAATGTAACAGAACCGTCGCTTGACGCCATTACATGTAAATCGTCCGTAGATTTGATAGTATTTGATGAATATTCTTTTAGTATCATCATGGGGCCTCTCTAGCATTTACCAAATTTTATTGTCACAGTCTTGACAATAGAGCTTGTTTAGCGTATGATCAGTTTTTAAATCGAGACAGACTACTGAAAAATAAGTTGGTATGACAGGGGTTCTGTTACAGTCTCGGTTAAAGTCAAATTTTCGTAAATTCTACGGCAGGTACATCTAGCCTGTCACTAGGTCGAATGCTGTCTGACGCATTTCATACCGGATGTTAGGCCGTTCTTTACACACTGATTTTGACAACGGATTTCTCCGTTTTTCTGACCAAGATGTAGGGCTGAAGGTGGGTGTGACCGGTCAACACGGGATGCTTACTCCACCTTGGCACCTGATCCCACCTCTGTTGTGTCCAGGGGTGCGCGTTTGCCCAACTCTTTGTTTTGTGTTCCTTATAGAAGTTATGAGATCGATCTTTGTTACCTTTACCTTTCAATCCATGACAGGGGCCGACATTTTAATAACATCTACCGACTACGACTGGGAGCAAACTGAAGTATTCCAAAGGATTGAAAGTAAAGACACAACTCAAACGAAAAAAATCCGGTTAAACAGTACGTATGTTTGTCAATAGACGAGTTGATATTTATGTCTTGCACGAATTTGACGAATTACTATTGTAGTTGTGTTTTCACTTGGGTCTCGTTTATCGTTTCACCTTCATGACTTTCAAATTACATTCGTATTTCTACAAAGTTCTTTTAGTTGGACGTAAAACAACCATCCAACCAACCAGGAGAATAACTTTGATATCTGGACGTCTCATTATATCAAATTATTTGTTTTATTGGTTGAATTGTTGTTTAGCGTCCCTCTCAAGAATCTTTCACGTATATGGAGATGTCGGTGACGGGCGACACATTTTTTGTAATGCTCGACCCGTATGACCGTAGAGCAGGGAGGGTTCTTTCACGCACCAACACCTACTGTGACATGGATCCTCGGTTTTTACTCTTTCAAACGAAAGACGGGTATAGCAAATCGCAACCTGCTTTGGGCTCGAACCTGGACCCTAGGATTTGAAGTGGAACACGCTAAGTACTAGGTCACGGCGGCCCCAGGCATTTTGTTAAGAACAAGCGCAAACGGTATATTGAGTATATTTGTCCGTACCATACAAAGGGAGATTATTCTGTGTAAGGTGTACCGGTAATTCATATTTATGAGTATAAAAATGGAATGGGGAACTTGTGAAATTGGAATGGGGAACTAGTTTCCTCTCATATCTTCTACTTGATATTTTCATTTTGAAGAATTTGAAGTATTCAGTTGTCGTTTCGGGTAACATAGAAATGAAGAAAACATATCAGTATAAGAATTACTCAAGTTCAGCTTATCGTGAATGGAAGTAATTCATGTACCACATGACACCCGATGTTTGTGCGGAATTAGTATCTCCAAAGATGATGGAACGTTACCCTACATAATTTTCCCGCTGAGATGACGTTTGTGCGGGACCATCGTCTTCTGGCGCCATTCCATCAGCCATATAGAAACAATAGTCCAGCACAAACGTTATCAGGTATCACGTGGGTCTTACGGTAAATGTAAATCGATTTATAGTACCCATCCCAGTTTTTCGTCAAGCCTAAGATAAAATTATTAATCATCATAACTCATGCTGCATAATGATACAAATGAATCATTTCCAAAATTAAATCAAATATCATTTTTTCAGGACCTCTGGACTATGAACATTTTGGTGAAATCTACAAAAAAGTAGACATGCGAGCGGAGGTTGCAGTTTTAACACATAACATACTAGTACGATCGGAAGTTGCAGAGAATAGTTTCCATGGTGGTCATGTTAAAGTAAGAAAAATTCATGTCAAATTTGAGTAAACATTTAAACTTACTTGCCATATACTCAAGTCTATGAGTCCTGCATTTTGTTTTTAGGGTCATCCAATGGAAGGTCTAAAACGTTATAAATTTGGAGTCCCTTCGTGATTTGCCTATTCTCTAGGTATAAATTCCTTACAGAGAAAATGATAGGAATCCCATAGCCTATCTTGATGTTTTGTTTCATTGATTCATTGATTGATTTCATAATATTTTTTATTTGCATGCTTTCTATTAAAACTTTTTACCTATATGATAGAATCTTTATCAATTCATATTTGGTTCGGGGGAAATGACAACAACTCGCGTACGGTAAGCTATCCTGAGCGTGCGCAAAGAGAAAATTGACAATGAACTTCGCAAAATTCTGTTTTGCCAAAGTTAGAAAGCAACCCCGAAGATTTAGGCGTGTTAGTATTGTAATTAGATTGAATTAGATTACATCATTCAAATATTTATATTACTTTTATCACATTTAAAGCGCATGCACTGTATTTACTTAAATATCGTACGCGAGTTGTTGTCATTTCCCAGACCCTTCCTATTTTGGTATGCTGGAAAACTGTATCTGGAGTTTTAGCAGCTCTTTTTGTAGTTTTGTATCTCCTCGTCAGTGTTTAATGGGGAAAATGCAACGCATGCCAAAATCATAAGAATGACATGAAGAATTCGCATGAGAATGAGAACTCGGTGAGACTTTCATGTGAGACATTACGTTTGATTTCATGTAAATATTGATATTGCATAGTAATCAAGCACACCAAGTAATACAATAATCATGCAATATAAGTGAGATATTATTCATCGTATTGTCACTTGAAAACTGAAATTGAAAAAATTGATTAACACTTACGTCGATATACTGACAATTGGACATTTTCTCAGCGAAAGTTGCATAAAAATATTACATAGCTATATATCTTCTATGTTGATACAAAACATGGAGCATTAAATCATCATTTCCCTAAAACTCATTTCACAATAATTTACTATAAAATAATCTATTTATGCGATATTAATGTCGGTATATAAGAACACGTGATATTCATGCGAAAAACTACTATGCTTGCTCTATTTACATGATATTTATTTATTATCAATTACGTGTTATATTAATACGATATTAGCATTATATCGATATTAAAATGGGGAGGGGGGGTAGAAGATACTAAGGGCACTCAAAAATTTAATAATCAACGCCAGACAATGCCGTGCCCAAAACAATGAAAGAGACAACACCATAAACAGTGATACACACAATTACACTTGTAGCCAACTACTGTAACATGATACACACAATTACACTTGTAGCCAACTACTGTAACATGATACACACAATTACACTTGTAACCAACTACTGTAACATGAGCCCACTGAAAACCGGGGTTTAAATACCATAACTCATAAAATTATGCATAGCATTTTTCTTGTGTACGTCACTTCAGATTTTTGCTTCTTCAAAACAGGCGAATACCTTTTCAAAAATAAAAGTACATAAATTTCAAACTTTTGACGCTGTTGTAAAAATAAATTTACATGTATTTTATACTTTTGTCGCTGTTGTAAAAATAAATGTACATGTATTTCATTCTTTTGTCGCTGTTGTAAAAGTAAATGTACATGTATTTCATACTTTTGTCGCTGTTGCTTTTTACCGTTCCTCTTAAGACTATCACTAGTATGAAGACATCACTAAATCCTGAGGATTACTTAGAATTGTGACCTTAGCATGACACTTATTACGGCCACGGAGCTGTGAGG
Source organism: Pinna nobilis (assembly GCA_016161895.1). NCBI lineage: Eukaryota > Metazoa > Mollusca > Bivalvia > Pterioida > Pinnidae > Pinna > Pinna nobilis. The sequence continues at coordinate 23,129 of JACSZP010003028.1, read as the reverse complement.
GATTTATAATAAACCAATCGACAGTAAAACTGATCCGCTGGTACTCATCCTAACCAGCAATCTACCGACAAGGTGCTCTCTTGTTATAATGTGTCTATAACAAATCAATCTTTGAGTTAGAGAAACTGATAAGTGTGATGGTAAGTCCAGCGAGATAATAGAAATCCCAAGCCGGTTTAATCTTTGAGTTGCACAGCAGGGAGCAATAAAAATAAAATTGGATTGAAAGATTTTGAGACTCAACGTAGATTTTCTTTCTACTGCTTGTAGTTTCTTGAGGATTTCAAAAGTGTTCGAATAGAAGGAGTTGAATTTACGCAACTTGGAAATCCACCCATTCTTGGTATGTATGCATCAGCATAGATGGTTATATTTTTTATAGTCTGAATATTTTATACATCGTTTTTAAATTATCTCATATGGATAGCCCAAATCATTGGACTTCTACATTAAGTGTAAAGTCCTAAGATGATATCCTGACACAAACCTTAAATGTTGACCAAAAGCGAGATACAGACCTCTAAAAATCAAATCCTGGTAGGACCAGGTGACAAGCAGGAAAAATATCCCTGTGGTCCGGTCACATCAGCTGTATGCCCACTGACATACTAAATGAAAAGAATGGGGAATAAAAACTTCTCAAATTATTTAGGATGAGTTACAAGTACCACAATATTCTATTAAGTGAAGTATTGTAATCGCAATCAAAGTAATAAACAAACGGTATTATTTGCAAAATGTTTGACGTAAGTCGAGATCTCTGATATCCTTGTGACAACGACTTCTGTTTATAAATTTTTCATATATATCTTGCCATGGCTTGTCGTTTTCAATATTAAAATCATATGCAGGCCACAAAGTGATACTGTTACTGTTACAAGGCTGAATATATAAGGTTTATAATAAGGAAGTAGAAATGACTCGATATATCATTGGTCGATTATGTAATAATAGTTAATTTCCTATACCAGAACAAGTTCGTATTACAACGACGTTGTTCTGAGAGACTCGAGACTTGTCGACAAGATGTGTAACAAGAAGATTTTGTATGTTCGACTACAAATGTCATTAAGGGAGCTCTATGAGAACTATAATATCATGACATCTCATTATGCAATATGATGGATGATACTCTTACTCGAGACAAAAAGCTATAATTACATATTGGATTAGACTTAATTGTAGTGTGGAGTTTCTTAATTTGATGTGTAACTAATTTGACTACTACTACGAAACGAATTTGAGTTGCCAGCAAGCAGATTTTGACCTTTCATCGACAGCTAGGCCAGAAATCACCAAAACAACTCAACCCAAACTCAGTACTCAGCTGAACTTTTTTTTCTCAATTTTGACGTAAAATCTAAGTACATCAAGTGTTGAAATTAACGTGAAAAAATTCAATACTATTATTGATATTTAATCCACCGTGTGGATTCGAACAAAAACAGCACGATCACTCTAAGTACGGAACCACAACGCTCTCATAATGAAATGAAGATACCTTCTATAGATTATGCAAACAATGTATTGTATTGTATTGCTGTTTAACGTCCCACTCAAAAATATTTCTCTCATATGGAGACGTTACCGTGTGCCGGTGAAGGGCGACAAATTTTGCCTATGCTTTGCACTTATGGCCGTACAAAAGGGAGGGTTCTTTAACGTGCCAACACATACTGTTACACGGGATCTCAAACAAAAGACATTTAGCAATTTCATTATACACACTCAACCATCTTAACACTTAAAGACATTTTACTTTCAGGTCGCTATCCTACTCATTATCATATGTGTTTTGATGTGTCTGACAAGACGAAGTATCCTATTGAAACGTACATCAGATGGAATTCATATCATGACAACATATTTCGATGTATGACGATTCATGGAACTAGTGGTGCAACAGTAAGTTGAAAAGCAATTATGTTACAATATATAAATATATATATTATATGTATTTATTATAATTATTTAATTAAATAATATTATTTAATATATAAATATATATATATATATGTATATGTTGCGTCACAGATTCCCCACAGCGACGTATATAACGGAATGTATATTATTATTATTATAATTATTAGTATTATTATTATTATTATTTTTATTATTATTATTATTATTATTATTATTATTATTATTATGATTATTATTACAGATACAAGGAAATGTTTGCTACCGTTCTTTCGGACATGGGTTATTTCTCGAGGATGGTTCGGAAAAAGAAACGTCTGTTCTGGGAAATTTGATTTTGGGGCAAATGAAATGGCAGGGTGACATAGAACTTGGTAAAACTGGAGCAATCCCCACAGATCAGTAAGACAATATTGTTTAGCTGAATGGTCATATTACATATTTTCATCAACAATACATATCTTTCTTGCACTTTGTTTTATTCATTTATCCATGATTTCATTTTTCCGTTTATTTACTTATTTGCATTTTATGTTCCTAAGTGAACTTGTAATATATAACGAATTGTTTTAATCATCTAGATGGAATCTTTCAACTCAGGAATGAGCGTGTTTTCGCAAAGTAATTTTTACTCTACACCTCGGCTAGTTATCAAACTCTTTTTTAGGGCGCCTGTTTCTTACTGGTACACAAACCCATTAACAGACAGCAGGTGCAACGTGGCTGGTGGGGGCGATGTAAGTAGAAAATACTCTCTGTCTCTCTCTGTCTGTCTCTCTGTCTGTCTGTCTCTCTCTCTCTCTCTCTCTCTCTCTCTCTCTCTCTCTCTCAATAAGTGTTGGCATTCCTTAAGAACATATATGCTCAGTCTTGGTAAGGTACCTAGCAAAAGCGAAGACCTTGATAAAAATTGCATGGTTCCTATTAAAGAGCTTGTCTTCAAATCATTAGGATGAGAGTTTGAGTCTCTATGCGGGATGATTTATTTATTTATTTTTCTGAATTCCCGCTTC
>JACSZP010003028.1:0-17749 GCA_016161895.1 Pinna nobilis | reverse complement strand
TATGGTGCCCAGCCCAGGGTTCGATCATCGGATCTGCCCACGTAGTATGTAACATGGTATAGTGGTCACCAACTCGGATACATGGATTTTCTCCTTGTAGGGCCTACTCAGGTTTCCTCCAAAAACAAGGAACTCCGCACGCCGACACCAGGGCCAACGAGATACATATTTACAAGTTAACAGAACTTGTTTGTTAATCGTTGTAAAATATATATAAGGTATAAATTACATCTTGGCACAAAACAACAGCACAAGCTAAGACTGAGAAATAATTTTTATTTTACTCGAACCAACTATTAAAAGTATAGCCAGCCGGTACATCCAGTGTAGTGTTATCGGTACACAGATCAATCCTGAACGGTTGTCTGTTCATCACGTGCCATCTACTCTACAATGAATACCAGAATCGGTCTTAACAGTGTGTCTAGAAGGTTCTGTATTTTGAAAAACAGTGGAGTCTCAATAATCCGGACCTTTTTGTTTCAAAGCAAATTATCCGGATAAATGAAGCGTCCAGGTTACTGGAAGCTAAACGTTCATATCATAAAGGCCAATGCAATTAAAACAAATATCGTCGCCCTGGGCCCAGTTGTTCAACAGTTGGTTAAATTTAACCAAGGTTTAAATATAACCGAGGCTTGCAGAAATATTGTAACAAAGCCTCAGAGCTTGGTTAACCTAAAGAACTTACTTATTTAGCAACATATCTTAACTCTGGGCTTCAATTCAAACCTAGGTTATATTTAACCGAGGGTTAAAATTTAACCAGCTGATGAACAACTGGGTCCAGAAGGTAAAGAGTCCGTATTTCTTCCGATTGGTTAGCAAGTTCGACTTTGAATCGAAGGGTGCAGGGTTCGAATCCGCGCATCGCCACGCTACGGTTGGCCCTCCCTGTCTTTCGGATGAGGCAGTAATAACCGAGGTCCCGTGTCACAGTAGGTGTTGGCACCTTAAAAAACCCTCCCTGCTCCACGGCCATAAGTGCCCAGTAGAGGCAAAATATGTCGCCCTTCACCGACAAACGGTGACGTCTCCATATTCTTGAGTGGGGCGTTAAACAATAATACAACGACAACATATATCAAATACCGCTTTTTATCCAAATCTGAAAAACAGCCGTTTATATTATACAAATATTTCATGCAAAGTTGTTTGCTGTAAAAGCCTCACAATAAGTGTGCAAGTATTCCATATATTTCTTAGGGGGATGTTCACAATAAATACCACATTAAGAATAGCATAGTGAACATTTCTGATCAAGTATACATGTAAACCTATAACAAGCGGAAAAGACTGTTGTATAATTTATACTGAAAGAACAGTGAAAGAAAGATTATTTATCGGACACGTAAACAAATATATTTACGTGAATAAAGGGCATTCAATTATCTCTTATTTTCGGTTTTGTCCCAGATTTAATGGTACACCTTTCACATTTTATAGTATTTTGTTTTCAAGGACACGCCGCCTGTTGTGGGATTCAAAACAAGTGAACTCACACATGCGCGGATATACCTGCTTAAGAGAGTTCAAGGCTAGTGGCAAAAATCATATTATGTTATATTTGTCGCTCAAATCAGAAAAGTTGAACACCGTAGGAAGCTTTTCCTTCGGTCACAATAGAGAAGAAGCCATTAAAATCTGTTTTGTTATGATAAGTATATCATCATGTTTTCCACTTCGTACATGTATTTATTTTTATTTTTTTATACAATGTAACCCACTTATATTAAACTGGGATAAATTGAAATCCCATTTAATTTGAAATTATTTCCTTCCCCAGCTAGATGACTTAATTACTAGTTTAACCCGGTTATTGTGAAAACCCTGTTTATTTGAAAGTAAACTCCACTCCCCTATGGTTCCAATAAATCCGGGTTCAATTGTACCTATAATGATTTAATTTCTCTGTACACAGGATACAAGGCCGTCAAACAGTTGGTATGGATACGAGGTGCACACATAAATATGACATTGTTTTCGTAAGTTTCGGGTTTTTTAGGTCACCTAATTGACCCTATGGTCTTCTATTGAACAAACTTGAATCTACAACCAAAAAGGATGCTATGTTCCACAAATCAGCATATTTGGCTATGTAAAATTTTTCAACTTTAAAAAACTTTCTTCTTTGAAATTGCGAGGAGAGCTGGAGTTTGATAATTTTATTTTAAGCTTTCGGGATATGTTTGACAATAACATAAACCAAGGAATCAATTGCCAGAAGAACCAAGGGACTATATACAACTTTGGTAATCAAGTGGACAAACACGGACCTCTAAAACCTAGGAGTGAGATTAGGTGTCATGGAGGATTAAGCTTCCTCTTCTGACATATCTACCAGTGCCCAATGCTAAATTCATGTGAAATAGATCCAATTAAGAAACGAATTATCGCCAACATCGGTATGCTAGCGAATAAACGGATATTGCTACTTTAATATGAAAGTTGGAAAACGATTAAATGACAGTAAAGTACATTTACCATTGCTTATAGCAAACATATAGCATTTTACACATATTGAAGGTAAAAAATACACGTGACTGGAAGATTGGCTCGTTATTACATGTACCATATGAGAATTCATAAGTAATACCGTGCGATACCTTGCTCGCGACCATGAATTTCTCGTCTAAAAGACAAATCTAACATTTACATGCGCCGTACTTCATAAGTGTTTACTTCTACAATCATCCGGGGTTCGAATCCGCACAGCCCCACATTGCGGTTGGCTATCCGTCTTTGGGATGAGACAGTAAAAACCGAGGTCCCGTTTCAAAGTGGGTGATGGCACGTTAAAGACCCCCGCCCCTTGCTCTACGGTCATACGTGCCGAGCATAGGCAAAATGTATCGCCCTTCAGCGGTACACGGTGACGTCTCCATATAAGTGAAATATTCTTGAGTGGGACGTTAAACAACAATACAGCAACATCAACTGCTACAATGGTTTTAGAATATGAATCGGCTAAAACTACAGTTGTTTGATTTAGTGAAATAATATTGAGAGGATGTTTGACCAATTTTATCATGTTTGTTTAAAATAGTTAAGTATAAAAATTGTTCTTTACTGTTTTGATAACTATTGTACATTTCAACTCTTTTTCAACATAGCTATCTTTTTATTCTTACATCTAAAGTGAATAACATTCTGTAGGATACATTTTGTTCTCTATTTCAGATTGTCTGATTCTCTGGTAGGATCAACAATTATAAGGTATAGTGATTTATAATTTTGTTTTATAATATGTATCATATAAGCATTCAACCCCCTCCCCATTTCCGCTCAAAAGTTTGTTTCATTTGATGACATCAAAACACCTGATCCTTCACGAAGAATATTAATCGAAAACGTAGTGTCCATCGTTATTAACGCCGAAACCATTATCTCCTTCAGTGTCAAATCACTTTTTAAATCGATGCAAACTACTAACAAGCAAGTTGATATAGTCAATAATAGTGTCATAGCATATTTGCTTAATCTTTTAGATATTTAGCTCTGCGGTTGGCCGTCCTTGTCTTTCAGATGAGACAGTAAAAACCGAGGTCCCGTGTCCACAGTAGGTGTTGGCACGTTAAAGAACCCTCCCTGCTCTACGGCCAGCAGTGCCGAGCACAGGCAAAATGTGTAGCCCTTTACCGGCACACGGTGACGTCTCCATATGAGTGAAAGATTCTTGAGTGGGACGTTTAACAACAATACCATACCATACCAGATATTTAGCAGACTTATCTGGTAATAACTTAAGATTACATATTTATGTAATTCTGTTCATTCAGATTATTTATTTATTTATTTATCTATTTATGGTATAAATATGGCGATATTTTCCAATCGATTCCTCTGCAACTTAGTTAGCCATGCTTGTTTTTAAACGGCAGTATGCGTACATTCATGTTTGTTTTATTTATTCCAGTGAGGACAACCTGCAGCAATTTTTCCAGAAAGGTGTTATCATTGGTGATTCTATCAATCGTGGAGTACCAGCTGAAATTGAATACCCGAATGGAACTAAAAGGACACTTGATCGGTCATTGCCTATGGAATCTCAGTAGTAAGTATGCAAGTATGGTTTTAACAGTTTATTCGCCCATGTCTTTTTATTGTGTCTTTCTTCTGTTTCCACAAATAGAATATATAGTCTCAAAAAATCTTACTTTCAAGATGAATGTTTTGGTAACTAGTCGATCTTAAGTTGTATATAGTTAGCTATTATACAATGAGGGCCGCTGTGGCCTTATGGTTTGTCTTCTGATTGAGAGATCCAGGGTTCGAACGTTTCGATCGGTTGTCCGTCTTTCGAATGAGAAAGAAAAAACCGAGGTTCCACAAAAAGTCCATGATATTGACATGTATGAAATAATGACTGTGACAGATCTTAAGGAGTTTCTCAAAAGCTAACAGTAGGTATCTGTCTGCACGTTAAAGGACCCTCCGTGCTCTACGGTCATAAACCCGAATAGACAAACGTTGTCGCCCTTCACAAGCACACGATGACGTGTCAATATAAGTGAAAGATTCTTAAGTGAGACGTTAAACAACGATACAATACGATATTATACAAGGATTTTCTATGTGAATGGTTTATTTGCTATTTAGGTTTCGGCTTTGTTTACTGATATACATAGTAAGGGAATATCAACGTGTATTTCTTGGTATCGTCGGAATCTCTCTTTACCAACTTATCAAATACTGTTAAAATTTGGTATTGAAGTTGGTTGACACCAAAGTAAAAGTAAATGGAAAACGGGGTGGGGGTATGGCGGTATCAACAAAACATGGTCTCCGACAGAGTTCTGAGTGTCGGCATGTCATAACTGTCACATATTATTCGTGAAACATCCCGATTTCGAGCGATGAATAGAACTCACCAACGTATTAGATAGCAAGGTAATCGACAACGTATATGTGCGACTAAATATAGGTAACGAACAGTGATAAAAATTGTAATTCATATAAGAAATACAAAATAAAGATTTGGACAAACACGAACCCCTTGATATCCAGAGGTTAGACCACATGGCTAGGAGTAGAAAGCATGTCCTGTCGACCGGTCACAACTACAGGGAGTCCCTCGCTCTTGTTTGTTTGTTTGTTTTTTAATTTAATGGAAGAATAAATCCAGTGATAAGCATCCTCGGAGACAGAGGTTCACCAACAGAGATACAGGTTCGATGATTAAATGAGAAGGTGGAAGTAGCAAACAGTGATCAAACTCATAATGTAACTTTAAGAAATACAAAATCCTTATTGTCTAATGTTAAATTACGAATATGTAATTAGGAACGGACACCATAAAAATTAAGAATTTAGTTAAGTCTGAGAATTTTCTCAACTTAAGCATATCAGCCAATGGAAATTTAGTATAACCTGGAATTGAGATGAATATCAGACCATGTACATTGAACTGCCTAAAATGATGAGAAATAATGGATCCGTGTTTGTCCGACTCTTTATATTTGTCTTCTTAATAGGAACAATGAGAGTCTTCACTGTCCATTACCTTAATTTTTTCATAATTTATCAATATTTACATTACAATTGTAAACAAACTCAATGAATTCAGAAACAACAATGTAGTTCATTTTTGCATGAACCGTTCAGTTAGCGTAGTACTAAATCAAGCTTTAACTATAGTCAGCAGTTGTAGAAGCCTGCTAAGAGATTAGCCGTCAATCAGAAGATAGAGTAGAAACTGCACAAACATTCAAAAAGTTTGCAGTTCATAAAATCTGTTGCCAGCTCATTTAGGTTCATAAACCAATTAACCGGAACATAACATAATTCAATTCTTAGGAGGAATGCCAACCATATTAATTGGATTTCCCCTTTACTTGTAGCTCCCGTCCGAGATTTGCATATAGATTCAACAGAGGACCTACTTCACTGCGAGATATAACATTTTATGGAGCCGAAAACAAAGATTTGTACAACTGGGCTGCCATCGGATTTCATCCTTGTTTGATGGCATTTTTTCATCCAAACAGTGACGCCAGAAATCTTCAGTTTGGGTTTGACGATCCCGAGGTTAGTATTTCTCACACAATTTCATTGCCATGGTTAGCACGCGTCATTGCTAAAAAGACCTTTCAAAAGTATGATTTTCTGTATGTTCTTTTTGATAAAGAGCTTTATATCACTAAGGCAATTCAAGTGAATATTCTTACATTTTAGAAAGCCCTATCTACCTAGTCACAAAAATTAACACGATTCCAGAAATTAAAAACAAACCATATCTGTTGACAAAATTTAATAAAACATCCCTTTCAATTTTAGAAGAAACAGTCAAAGCAAAATAATCACAAAGGACATTAAAAGTTGTTTCGAGAGTTTGGCAGTCAAGAGGAATAATGAATGAATATTCCTAAAATATGCTAGTATTCTTGATGAATTAACAGGTGCGTCAATTTTATTCCCGAATGATTTACAGCAGGCAGATACAATTAGAGTGAACATATTGTTACTGCTGTTTTATTTATGTTACAAACATACTTACGGAAAAACATTTCCGGAATTCAGGTGGTTGTTTTAGTTTTTCAGCAGACGCTTAAGCAGACGCTATGCTCTCCACAAATAAATTTGTTTTGAGCTCTCTTCTAAACGAATATAAAATGTACTCTGTTATAGACTGAAGTTATCAACGGTTTTCCCTTCAGTACACGAGGTATTACTAATGCCATGAAAATATGTCTTCTTTATTGCTCAAGACATGTATCGTCCGGTATTGGATTAAATCCATATCATAAAAATGCAATAATTATTTATATACATGTACCTATCATAAAGCTAAATTACACATCAAGGCAAAATTTGTCGACCTTCAACAGCATACGGTGACGTCCCTATAAACGTGAAATATTCTTGAGTCTGACGTCAAACATCAATACAAAAATATACAGCTGAAAGATCAACGAGTATGACGTAAATTAAGTCCTGACGATATGAAAATCACAGAAACCCAAAAACAATCGTAAGCTGGATAAGGAGACAATTTACAAATTTGGTGAATATTGAACAAACACGGACCTCTGATAATACAGAAGTAGGACCAGGTGCCATAAAGGGGTATATTGTATGTTTTGACACTAAATATTAGCAATTAAAGTGCCTTTAGATTGTCTAAAAGCTGTAATTGCAAATAAACGTAATATTTTTTCTAATTTAATGATAAACATAAATAAACAAGAATCTGGGGCCGTCGTGGCCCAGTGGTTAGCGTGTTTGTCTTTTGATCAAGCCCGAGCCACCATACGGTTGGGCTGTCCGTGTTTTTCGGATGAGACAGTAAAATCAGAGTCCCTGTGTCACAGTCGTTGTAGGCACGCTAAAGAACCCTCCCTACTTTACGGCCATAAGTACCGAGCATAGGCAAAATTTGTCGCCCTTCGCCAGCATACGGCGACGTCACTATGCAAGTAAAATATTCGTGAGTGGGACGTTAAACAATGATATAATAATACAATAATAACAAGAATCTATTTTCTACAGGAAGGTAACCGGGTTTACGATGGAGAAGATGGTGAACACTTTTGTTCAGAAGATGGCGACATAATACACAGTTTTCTGGATGAAGGTGGGTCAGTATCAGGCGAAACATGTCGAATTTTAAGAAACATCCCATTCCATGTTACCAGTGATTGTCTTTTCCGGCCCAACTGGAATATGGTCTGTTGTAAATCAACATATGCTATGGTAAGTAAATATCTCAATATTTCATTTATTCGGATGTTTATTTGTCATCAATGCATGATTTTATTCCTGATCCATTCTTATCGCGTACTCCATATTTTTTCAAAACATGTTTTACTTATCATTTACTTCATTTAAATGTTAACTGAACCATATTTGAGAGTATATTATTAAACACGATCTCAAATCATGACAAAAGCAACCTGCGAAACTAGCAATTTTCCCTTTTTTTTTAATTTGGGCAAAATTATTGGGGACTGAAGCACCCCAACTCCCGGCCCTGTAATATAAGAAGTCCTGTTTTAACTCAGTTCAAATCATTAAACAGAGCTAAAACTCGAGGATAATAAAGAAAATCAAACTAAATAAAGTTACACGACATTTAATAATATCATTTCCCTCGATAAATTGCCGATAATCCCACACGATTTCGTAAAAGTGTATTTGACTTTGCGACCCGTACTGCTCGCCATAGTTTTTTTAAGCGCAGTGCAACCTTTGGCACGAAGCCGTAAACAGATGTTGTACTGAATGAATTATTGTCATCTATTTCTATGAATCATAGTTCAATACTATCATAATGATAATAAACAATGTGTTGGTATACTAATTATGACCGCAATTCTATATATCGGTAGACGGCTACTGCACCATTACGACACCAGTACAGTGTACTGAGAAATTCGAAACAGTGAAAGAATGCATTGAAACATTTACCTTTGGTAATTATGTATTGATATGTCAGTCTTCGTAATCATATATAAATAAAAGTTCGTATCTCATGTTTTCTCACTCGTATATGATCTATATTTTATGATAGCTTGAAATGCGAAGGAAAATGTGTAGACTTTAAATTACATATATATGCATGTATATCATATAGACATGTAGATCATATATCTATATCGGCGTGGATATGACGTCATATTGTTTACATCACAACATAAACCACTGTACGGAGGCCTTGGGCGGCAATAAAAAAAGTCGCAAATACTCATTTATTTCAACTCTCAAATACACCATTTTATACACAATAGAAAATTAAAGAAACTTTTCCATATTGATTAGTAAAACAAATTCTATCATATGCTGCAAAAAACCTTTTGTTGCAATTTTTCTTTGAGGTCATTTCTTATTTTGACTGGCCTACTTGAAATATATATATAGGAGATAAATTTCTTAATAATTTGCCATAATTGTTAAAATTAGAGCGAGAATTCATTGATACATCCTTTCGATTTTGACCAGCTTGAATTTAAAAGTATTACTAACCAAGAAGTCGTCACGGTGATGCGAACTGACACGCCCTATGGGGAATCTGTTGCGGACGGGGAGTCATCAACGCATTTTTACACGATAGCAGGTGAAGAAATTGAGTATCTAGCCTACATGCATATGCCACTTCCTGGAGACGTCAAGATAATCGCTTACGGCGTATCAAGGTATTTAAAGTGGTAGTGAGAAGAGGTAAAACTAACACAGTTGATATTTAAAATTATACTGGTAACAGTTGTAGTTAGTGCATTACAAATAGCAGTGTTGTGAACCGGACCACTACTCGAACCCAGAACACTATGCACACTATAGCTAGACTAGCGTTTTTAGTAGCAGTAGTAGTAGAGAAGTAGTAGTAGTAGTAGTAGAGTAGCAGTAGTAGTAGAGTAGTAGTAGTAGTAGCAGTAGTAATAGTAGCAGTAGTATTAGTATTAGTATTAGTAGTAGAAGTAGTAGTAGAAGTAGTAGTAGTAGCAGTAGTAGTAGTAGTAGTAGTAGTCGTAGTCGCAGCAGCAGCATTAGTAGTGGTAGTCGTAGTAGTAGTAGTAGTACTTTTTTTACTCACACTTGGTCTTCTCCCAGTTTGTCTGCTCCCACTCAGAGTATTCCCACTTTGTCTACCTCCACTGTGTCAACTCCAACTTGTATACTTCCACTAAGTCTATTGTTACTAAGTCTACTCTTATTTGGTCTACTCCCATCTGGTCGTAGCCACACTTAATCTACTTCAACTTATCTACTCTCATTTGGGCTTCTACCACTTAGCCTACTACCACTTAGTCTACATCCGCTTAGTCTTTTCCACTTAATCTACTTCAATTCTGTCTACTTTCAATTAGTTTACTCCCATTCTTCTGTCTACTCCCATTTGATCTACTCCAACTTTGTATATTTCTACTGTCTACTTCCAATTTGGTCTACTCAAACTTGGTCTACTCTGACTAAGTCTAGTTTTACGTGGTCTAACCCAACTTGATCCCTACTTAGTCTACCCCCTCTCTGTTTTCCTCCACTTAGTCTACCTCCTCTCTGTTTTCCTCCACTTAGTCTACTCCCTCTCTGTCTTCCACCTCTTAGTCTACTCCCTCTGTCTTCCTCCTCTTAGTCTACTCCCTCTCTGTTTTCTTCCACTTAGTCTTCCCCTCTCTGTTTTCCTCCACTTAGTCTACTCCCTCTCTGTTTTCCTCCACTTAGTCTACTCCCTCTCTGTTTTTCTCCACTTAGTCTACTCCCTCTCTGTCTTCACCCACTTAGTCTACTCCCTCTCTGTCTTCACCCACTTAGTCTACTCCCTCTCTATCTTCACCCACTTTGTCTTCTTACACATGGTCTAGTCCCACTAAGTCTACTTGCATTTAGTCCTCTCCGACTCTTCTTCCACTTAGTTTACTCCCACTTAGTCTACTCCCTCTGGGTCTGTTTCCACTTGGCCTACTTCTACTAGATCTACTCGCATTTCGTCTTCCATTTGTTCTATTTTCACTCCGTTATCTACAGAAGCTAATAGTGATTTGATCTTGTCTATAAAATTGAAATACAAAATCGATAAACTCGAAATATAATTAGGGATAATATAGCAGGTAACAAATTCAGCCTACATTCACTCATTTTTTTCAAAAATTACATATACTTAAAAGTGTTTTCATGCAGTTTACTCTTTCAATAATATCATGATCAAATACGTGTATACATTATTTTATTTTGAAATTGATGTTGTTAAAGAAATTATATTCTTCAATATATAATTTTTCAAGAGTTATTCCCCTTTGGTGACCATTTTGTCAGACAATATGAAAACTTTTCTTCTTTGCAAAACCAAATTCGATTACAATGTAGTAGTGAAAGACATCACAATTTTCATCAAAACTAAGTGTTTAGACTAATGAAGACCTGAAGTAAATATTCAACCAAAATAAAAGTAGTTTTAAACCCATTTAAAATACTTAAGAATATTTCATCTAATTTGGTGGTTTATTTAGAAAAATGTGTATGCTGACATACAAATAACTCTTGTAAAATACTGCTATCGGAAAACAGTCTATACTAATGAACACTTTTTTCAAGGTGTTATAACCGTTAAGGTTTAACTGTTAGCTCCACCAATTATAATCGTCTAGGTTTAACCGTTTTGTTTTACTGTACTTCCACCGAATGCGTGCACAGTAACTTTGTGTCGCACTGCTGATGTTGCACTGAATAACTTACAGTGCAACACTCCTTAACTGGCACCGCAACTTAGTTGCCAAATTAAGATGAACTCCAAAATATAGTTGAAATGTACAATTTATTTACATAGGCAACTCTTCCCGTAACTCGGGCAAAGAGTGTCCTGTGTACCTGCTAGTACTCTAGCTAGGTAACAACTGTCTTGATTAATACAAAAATACAATATGTTTCATACAGAACAAATTAATAGCCTACAGAATTCACAATATTTACAATTATTAACTTTAATTTATGACTTATAGAGATACCACTACATCTCCATTCTCACCTATCACACGAAGTCCCAAGACAATAGCCTTTAGTAGGCTTACGCGAGTGTAAGGGCTAATCCCACTTTCGGGTTAATATGCCCTTAAAAATAAGTGTCATTGATATTAACTTTTACTTCAGATAACCGAAATAAGGAACTCCTAAAGCACAACCTAAAAATAAGCCTAATTAATTAAAAAGATACCAATAATTCTTAAAACACCGATGCGCCATACTTAAATTATTGTCACTCGGTCACAATGTTTTCAATGCAGTCTGTGTTACGGCTTGGTCAAACGATATGGGTGTTTGTCAACCAATATGAACTGAAATCAATGAACATAATATGATGTTGTTGTTGTTGTTGTTTTATACGTACATAGTAGAACATGAATGAAAACTATATAATCACAACTCTTAAACCTCTGTATTACACACAATAATTCAATTTTTTATTTGCCATAAAACTCCAATAAGTAGAATAGGAATTTGGAAATATTCAGCAGAATATGAAATGAAAATAATCAAAAAAGGAATAGTGAAATCGTCGGGAAAATATAGGTAGAACAAGAAGTATTTTACAATTTGTGAATCAGGGACTGGTATTTGTAAGGGCCATAGCTTGGTAGAAATGTTTCATTCATTTTGCTGTCGTTAGCTATTCGTGTACAATAGGTATTTACTTTCTTTTAACCCTCGGCTGAGAATCCAATAGCACATTGTAGATGTCTATTTTATTTTGTTTATCCTCTGCTTTTCAGTTCAAAAACAGTCACGTTAAGCTTCTGCGTCCCAAGTGGAGAAGACACTATTATCGATAACTCGTACAAAATTGGCGACAGAAAAGTGACCCTGGAGAAAGCTGCGACTTACAAAGATTTTAAAAATAGTGTGACTGGCAGACTTTATTATCATGATACGACTGTTGGGTGAGTTATGTCAGAAATGGAAATCGTTTACACTCTTGTTGTGTTGTATTATGTCACGCTCGACATTCTTTCGCTCATATGTACTGTATACAGGGAAATGTTCGCTCCGTTTTATTTTCGCCCCTTTGGCCCTTATCACCAGTGGTCGAGTTCATAGCCAGGCGAATTTAAAACGGTAGATTCATTTAATAGAACTATAACGAGATTGGGCGAATTTGATATGGGACAAAACTCTGTGTAATTGCGTTGACTGAAAATAACACAGGGCGAAAATAACCCGATGTACGATATACGAAAACAGACTCGTTTTGACATGCTCGGTACCCGTGGCCCTCGGGCAGTGAGAAGTCCTGAATTTGCCAACACCTGCTGTGACTTATAGTCTGGTTTTACTGTCTTATCCCAAAGAAAGGAAAAGCCGGACAACTACGCCGAGGTTTGATCCTAGGACCAAGTGATCGGAAAGCAGACAATCTATTTCGAAGCTACTGTAGATTGTACCAGAAATGATCAATTGCATTTAGTTTTCAAATCGAGACTCTCCGTTCTAAGTCCCGTTTTTAATCATTTATTGTTGCTGTTGTTGTTTTGTTGTCTAATGTCCCACTCAAGAATACTTCATTCATATGGAGACGTCACCGTGTGTCGTTGAAATGCAACAATTTTGGCCTATGCTCGGCACTTATAATTGTAGGGTAGGGAGAGTTCTTTAACTTGCCAACANNACTGTCTCATCCGAAAGACAGGGACGACCAACCGCAGCGTGGCGCTGCGCGGATTCGACCCCTGCACCCTTCGATTCGAAGTCGAACACAATAACCACTCGGTTAATTTATAGTTTTATGGTATATTTATAGTAATAAACTCAGTTAATTTATATTTTCAACAGATTTGTTTTGCTCATAAAAGAGCTGCCTAACGCTCGTATGCGACAATATGAAAACAACAACAACAACAACAACAACAACAATAATAATAATAATAATAATAATAATAATAATAATAATAATAATAATAATATTATTATTATTATTATTATAATGTGCCTCGAAATTGTACTTTTTTCAGTGTCGTTATGTACAAACTGGTTCATGATAAGGAATTTGATTTTGATGACACAGTATGTCCAGATGATGAATGTGTAAATCTCAAGATAAATGTGGATTCAGTGGATGAGGACGACTTTGACTGCTCAGCTCGGTTTAAGAATACAGCCGAGTACGTTAGGCCTAACAAAGTAAGTATGTTTATTATACAGTCGAACAGCGTCCATCCCACCTTAGTGACTAGCTAAAACTTAGTGGGATCAACAATAACAATGCTAAAGATTTTGTCATATTTACAAACCATATCATTCCAAATTTCCTACGGGAGTTCGTATCATCGAAAAAATCTACCATTAAGCTAATAATTCTACCATCGCAACACCTCTACGTAGACAAAGAGAATACCGGTACTACTGGATAGGGAACTGGGAACCGCATCACTATAAGATTATAATGATAGTCATATGGATTCCTTTACGCCCTTCATATAGCTCATAGAATGTGATGAATATTTCAATGTTTCTTCGTGACGCAGGCCTGTAGCAACAGCAATCAGCAATATACATCGCCCAAACAGCATGATGTTTCATTCGATGACCTGTTGTCATTCGTACAAAACTCATCGAATATTCATCACAAATATACTCACTACCATTAACGATTAAACAAAATTCCATCTACAACTTTTACAAACAGCAATTCAAACCATTACAAATTATCGGCAATTATTTTCGGGACGGTAGTAGCAGAATACTTGGACTGTTTCTTGGGCTTCCCTTTTTCCACTAGTAAGGTTAGACGATTCACCCTGGTAATACCCTTCATCATAAATCAGTCAAGTATAAAAGATCAATCAGTTCCTGCCATTTGTATACTTATGACAGAACAAGTACAAGCAAAATTTCAACTCTAGACTTTGGTATTCCAACAAAAGATGAGGATCTAAATCTCCCCTTACTCTACTTGATTCCCAAATTTTATAAGTGTCCCTAGAAACGAAGGTATATTACTGTGTCTGTCAAATGCTCCACAAAATATCTTTCCAAACTATTAGCATCTGTTGTGACAGCAAAGAAGGGTACCGTGGCTACTGTGATCAGAGACGTATTTAACATAGAAACTGATAGCTTATCGAACTCCCGCGTAATCACAAACCCGGTATTGTTCTCTCAGCTATGGAGACGAGAACAGGCTTTTATAGAAAAGTTAAGGACGAAACACCTTATCAATTACCTTCAAGCCATTTAGCATTAATAACAGTTGTGTAAAAACACATTTTTTTTGTAAATATAGGGGCTCACTATATTATGATTGACTGAATACGAAAAAGCACAGAAATATATCATATTTCAAAAGGGCGCCATTTTAACACTCGGTTCGGGCTTTATAACGGCTAAATATAGCTGTTATAGAAAAGCAAGGGGCGAAATATTTCACCAATTTGCTTCAAACCATTGAGCATTGATTACAGTTGTATAAAAACACATGTTGTTGCAAATACAATGTATAGGGTTTCAATAAATCGTGATTGACTGATAACGAGCAAGCATAGAAATTTTATCTTTCAAAATGGCGTTCGGAACCCCTCGATAAACAACTTATCCATATGCGTTAATACATGAAAAGTACCGGTCATATTTTTCGTCGTGACAAATCAATAGATAGATAGATAGATAGATAGATAGATAGATAGATAGATAGATAGATAGATAGATAAATAGATAGATAGATAGATAGATAGATAGGAAGGTGTCAATCTCTGTGTTATATATTCGTGTCTGTTGTGTTGCATGCTATTCAAGGGGTGGTGGGAATCAAATTCTGAAGTGTGTGAAAAATTATAGAGATCTTCTGGAGTACATGTATATACAAAGTAGGTCCGTCCCTCTCTTCACTTAAAACCATAAAAACATGACTTTTCAAACTGAAAATATAACCCGTTCTTTACGACTACACGTTTTCCCCATTTCTAAGCTAAAAAGATGATGTTAGCATATGTTAAACTCTTATTTGTAAAAAAAAAGAATGGCGAACGTTTATACTAGTATTTCGTTCAAGGAAGACACAAACCATACTTTGTTAAAACCAACTCTGATTAGAAAATATGCCTGAATGTTATATCATCATAATGCTTGAATTTTGTATTGACAACATATTTGTTGTGTTCGATGGGCTTTTTTTTAACAGACTGTCGGCATTCCAATGGGTACTAACTTCTCTCCTCTTCTCGTTGACTTATTTTTTCATTCGTGAGGCTGGCTTCATACAGGGACCTCTAAAGAAATAATTAGCCCGATCATTAACTTCACGTCCCGATTTGTATATGACTCCACCTTCCCATTTGTATAATTTCCCTACCGCAAGCCTAACAATATAATCCACGCTGTCTATGACCTCGTATATTAAATGATTTAAATTTTGCATTGTCTATCGTCTGCTTGCTGTGGCCTCATTATAGCTATTATTAAGTCTGTGATATTTACCTAACGTTTAAGAAATAATTAAGCAGTAAAGAAATTACACATCGTCGATTTTCTGCTAGTCGAAATACATGTAAACAGTGATTTTTATACAAGGGCCCTTAAGGGACACAAGAAACTGGTATCTATAGGGAGATGGTCTTTATATAGATGTTGTTATGTACACAAATGATACATGTACTAGAAACGGTCTTTGTGACCAGGTTGCCTTTTTATAAAGGTTTACATTATTGTAACACAACAAATCATGTTGTCTTTAATATAAAACGATGATCCCGCATGAACGAAAGTAAATGCTACTTTTTCACATTTTATTGGAAATGAAGGAAGAAGCCAGTTTTTATGATCCAGGTTGGCAATATAATTAAGAGTATTCCAACGATACTAAAATGAATACCTATACATGGTGACAATTCACCTTCATATCTGTCGTTATTATATTGTAGGGTGAGCCCTATGAGTATACAGTTCAGCTGGACGCTGACGCTGGAGACGAACCGGTAAGATCTATATCATAAATAAACTCTTGCGTAAATACGCAAAAATACAATTCTCGCGAGAAAAAAATCTGGTACAGTAATACCAGTTTTTGTGTGATCCTTAACTTAGTCTTACTTAGAGAGTACTATGATAGTCTATCAATCGTAATAATATAGACCTATCTATTAAAATTCTGCTATACCCAATATTTAGCGAACGTTTGTGTTTCATCTGAACAGTTGAACTGATGTATGATTAAATTTTTATTTAATTTTCCTGTGGTATAACAATAAAAATTTTGTAGACATACCCGACTGCCTGACAAGGGTTTCAAACATTTACCTTCTGTAGATTACTTTTATTTCGCGCAAACCATGTTTCGCGAGGTCACCTTCCTCGGTCTATTTGCGATATCTGAATTCACGTTCATAATCTAAATCATTTTAACCTTTATGCAAATTGGAGTCAATCACAGACATCCGAATATGCGTATTTATTACCACTGCATAACAGCCTTACGAATCTTAAATCTTAAGAAAAGAAACATATCATATAATTATCGTCAGCGATACGAACGGTATATGATTTAATGAACAATTACATTCTGTGAATCGGCAGAAACTAAAACAACGTAGACATGGGCGGATAAACGAATGGGGGAGTCATAAAGGACGGTTAAAATAGGTACATGTATGTTGTAGATGTCTGTTACATGCAATTATTCACTAAAATAAGGCAATAACTTTGTATCAAATTAAGCAATGAATATGAATTTGCGTGTGAAAAGTCTTGCGAATTAACGCGAAATTAAATTCCACGCGAAATAAAAGTAATCGAGAGTTTGTCCGGCAACAGGGCGATAGCACAGTGAATGGCATTTAATTTGCAGACACCAAATGTAAAACATGGCCTCATTGTTCAATTTTCAATCTGATCTACCCGCAAATTTCAGTTCGAACACCGGCAATCGACACAAAGATGTTTATTATTCATTTCAGTGACAAAGTTTTGTCACATTTTGGAATTTAACATGGATCATTATCATTAGCGCAAAAGGAAAATGTCATAACCATTACGCCACTATGGCGATCGTATAATGTGATCTGATTTAACCTATTTCGTTGTGTTTGTGGTAATCCAGCTCATATTTCCTTATTATTTTTCAGGTGTACGGAGTTGGTTCTACATATCCTTGTTCACCATGAGGAGACTTAATTTTCTTCATCATTTTCATTTCTTTTTGTGTAGTCTTAGTAAATATACATGTATCATAATCAGAAATAATAATTATAATCAGAAAACCATATACATGTATTTACCCAAGACGATACCTAATGTTACACTGAATCTTGTTTTGTCCTATGCGAAAGTCAAG
>JACSZP010003027.1:0-17981 GCA_016161895.1 Pinna nobilis | reverse complement strand
TGAATCTTAGGAGCCCAGGTGGCTCCTGGACAAAAAATGTTAAGCTCTACCCTTGTTGACCTTAATTATTCAGAGTTCTTATTAACCTAAATTAACCAGGGTGCTTATTTACCTAAGACTCTTACTTACATTAATTAACCAGAGTGCTTAGAAAAATTATAACTATCCAAGGAGCTTATTAACATTAACTATTTGGGTGCTTTTACACCTTAACAGATCAGGGTGCCTACAAACCTTAACCATCTAGGGTACTTACAAACCTTAACTATCCAGGGTGCCTACAAACCTTTACCATCCAGGGTGCCTACAAACCTTTATCATCCTGGGTGCTTACAATCTTTAATTATTCAGGGTGTGTACTGACCTAAACTATCAAGGATATCTATTGCATAACAAATGCTTAGAGTGTCATTTTGCATTTGTGACCATAACTACTTGGTTTATTTGTCTTAACAACTTTATCGTTTGCAGATGAATCTTATAAATCATCTAAGATGCTTATAGACCTTAATGATAGTGCTAAAAAAATTCCTTAGAATGCCTAATTATCTCAATTACTACATCCTACAATTTTTTGGTCATAAAAACTTGCAAACGTGCTTATTCCATTTGCCTTATCATTTACTTTAGGTTCCTCTCTATAAGCCTGAATAACAGCTTAGAATGCCTTGTGGCCTTTATATATACATAGGGTGCTTACTAACTTAGGCTAAAACCAAACAAGTAAGGGATCAATAGAACAGTTTACAACTGCTGTAAATTTCCCATACTATTATATCAGGGGATAGTGACACACCTGATTTACACCCCTTTAAACTCTTGCTCATCTTAAATTCTAAAAATACCACAAAATCTGAATGACAACTAAGTAATCTTCAGTTACAGGAACCAGCAAGGAACGATTACATAAAACATTCTTTTGCTCTGTCTCATGTAAATTTTCATCTCTGTTTCTTTTGTACAGCACAGATAACTTGTCTATTATGGAATAAAAAGTTGTGATTAATATGTAAGTATCGGATTATTTTACCTTTACCTACATTATTGCCAATATAACAAGATAACCTAAGTACTCAAGTTGTTTTCTTTTGTCATCCTTCAATATCAATAACTTCCTTTTCTGTAAATTTCACAAAAGCAATGATGACTCAAATCCCTACCTTGATTGCTGTTTTAGGAAAATGTGCTGTTTTCAGAAAATGTATTAACTTTTTTAGTTGTTTAAAAGTTCTGAGAACTAGATTTTTATTTAATTCTGAAATGTTTGATCAGCATAAAAAATCAGAAGACAAAAAAGAAACTTAAAAAACTGATGTCAACAAGAGATGTTTGTGAAATACTGATGCCCAGACAGCAGCTATTAAGAACACTGCAGCATTAGTCATATGAATGGTAGGTCAAAGTCACAAGGTCAAGGTCATAAGGTCAAATATTATGGTACCAATAGAAAGGCCATATTACTTACCATTCAAAAGTTATGGTCAATGTTAAAGTTTTTCAAATGTAGGTTAAAGTCAAAGGTCAAGGTTGTGAGGTTAAAAATTATGGTACCAGCAGAAATGTGCTGTCATAAAGAATACACATGTGAAACATGTAAGCCTTATCACTTAACAATTCAGGAGTTACAGCCAATGTTAAAGTTTTTTTGGACAAACAGATGGACAGACCAAACAATATATGCCCCGAAAATTTGTATCTTGGGGCATAAGAAATATATGTATAGGACAGTTAAATATGTAGAGAGAGTAAAAATTATATACAGTGGCAAACCAAAGTACACCGCCAAGTGACAGATAAACTTATGTAAATGAAGGATTATGTAATAAGTACAAAAGAAAGCGTAATGTTTGTGAAGCCCACATGAGATAGAGACTGCCATGATAGACAAGAAACTAAACTACTGCTGAAAGTGGTGTTAAAAGTAATTTGAAGATACCAATGGGGAAATCAAAATAAGAAATTAAACAACAGACAATATATACAATTACCAAAACAACAGGGGACAATACTATAGAAAGTAATCTACATAACAACACATGAAACAAAAAATCGAGTAACACTAACCCCACTTAAAGTCAGAGGTGAGTTCAGGTGCTCCAGAAGAGTAAGCAACAAACTAGCAAAATATTCCAGAACTTAGTTCAATGATTAGTACTCAGTTTATTAAACCTCTGTAATACATTCACCTACATTTTAAGTAAAATAATGATACTGCTAGTTTTGTGAACATATTATATAAAACTAGACAATATAGGCATCAGTTATACACAAATGATGGCACTAATATTGGACATACACATCTTCAGTATAACAAACTGTGTAACCAGAATGGATACATATATGCTAGGGAACTTGTGAAGACTGACAGTAATCGTGTTCATGTTTCTACAGTAACACTCTGAAGTCTATAATCTATGTGCACAGTAATGTTTGTTATCTTACATCTCTAAGTCTTCTGATCAAGCTATATCAAATATTGTAGTTTCTTATATATGTATCTGTACAAACACCAGTCTATCCCATATCAAACATCTATATGTACTAGTTTGCCAGTCGGGTGGCACTTCTATATAAGTAATTTACTTATTGTAAATATGCTTATCTGTGGACAAACAAGGGGGGAATTGTAAGTATGTTAGGATATCATAAATATAACACCTGTATATAAGATGATGAGGGCTTAGTAAACAAACAACACTAAATCTACAATGTTAATGCTACCCTTAGTGGCTGGCTCTGTAAACTCTCTTTTGAGGGGACTGATAATCCTGAAATCTCTTCTACTAATACAAATATTGAATGTACATGTACAGTGTAGACTGTTATAATTTGTTTATATGTTGACAGATAATTTTGGAACTGCAAAGGTCTTCTAACAACTTAATGATACCTGAAATAAGAGGTCAAAAGTTCAAGTGCAATCTGTAGAATTTTAAAGAGTCCTTTGTGAGACTTTGTATGGACCCTTCCTGCTGATATACCCTTGGCCTTGAGTTAGAAATTTCGTATACCGTAATGACTACCGGTAGAAATTCTTGCTTTTTACCTGTACATGTTGCACGATACAATAAATCAATTTACCTTTTTCTAAAGTTGCTAAATTTTCTCTTTTTTCAAAATAATGCCACAGTACTGGATTTTTTTTTATTGCCATACATAACAAATAAGATAATTAGAGATCTTAAGAATGTTATAGACAAATCTTCACATTGCTGTGCATGCTTTTATCAATGCACCTGACAATAGATAGAGAGATATGGATGTATGAACAAGCTTTTATCAACCCTTATGACCTGGCAATAGATAGTGAGATAAATGGATGTATGAACAACTACCATTTCCTACACATTGTACTTAAGATGAAAAATGCACACTTAATAATTGTGTCTAAATACAAAATTGTCACAATTCACCAGCTGAATAACAAGCTAACATATTGGTATTTGAGCATGTGTGAATTATGTTCATTGCCACATACTATGAAATGTTCCAATGTTTTCTAAAATTACACATGCTGTTAGGTATAAAATTTCCATAATTACTGGGAAAATATAATACATGATTACAAACCAGAAATATACTTATACTTTACAGGGCTCGAAATTAACCCTTTTTCCTTGGTTGCCCATAGGGCCAGTGGCTTTAAAAATCTGCTGGCCCCACCAAAAATCCACTGGCCCACATAAAAAAAATCTAAAGAGTTTTTTTCAGCAGATATGCAGTTTGAATGACAGGATACTTTCAATTTGTGATAAAAAAAAATGGAATGAATTATTTTGGTAAATTTTAATAGGCATGATTTAAGCATGCAGATTAGCATTTTCTTTTCTGAATTTATACTGGACAACAGGGCCAGTTCAGATGAGAAATCTACTGGCCCAATGGATTATTTACTGGCCATGGGCCATCGGACCAGTGCTAATTTCGAGCCCTGATTAAGCCAGTTCTACTTCTTGCTAATCTTTTTAGTATGATGTTACTTTGGACAATATAGTAAAGCCTAAAGGGTAGTTTTCCAAATATGACCATGTTGGTT
Organism: Pinna nobilis; assembly: GCA_016161895.1. Classification (NCBI taxonomy): domain Eukaryota; kingdom Metazoa; phylum Mollusca; class Bivalvia; order Pterioida; family Pinnidae; genus Pinna; species Pinna nobilis. Next base: position 13,945 of record JACSZP010003027.1, on the reverse strand, counting down.
TGTGAGATTTTGTCTGTTAGAGAATCTAAGACATCAGAAGCATTTAGATTTTGGCCTTTTGGTATTTTTATCTATCTACAGACATCAATTGAACATTGCTGTGAAATTTCTGAGCAGCAAATTTTCATTTCATGAGGCATTGGTTTTGGCATGTACATTGATCATATATATAAATATTAATTTTTTTTTTCTGATCTCATGACCTTGACATGACCTTTCACCTATACAGGATTGGTTGGTTTATTGTTGTTTAATGTCACACTCAAGACTCTTTCACTTACATCACAAATGAGGCAAAGTGTGACAAATTTGGCCTATGCTTGGCACTTATGGTCACTGAGCAGTGACATTTCTATGGTGAAGGACCTCAGGTTTTACTGTCTCATCCAAAGGACAGGGACAGCCAACAGCAGTGCAGCCTCACAATTAGAAGGTGTACATGCTCACCACAGAGTCATGGGGGTCCCATCTATATTGGAACAATGTAAACTAACCAAAAGCATTTTCCCCCANNGCCAATAATCTGGATGCTTCACCTATCAGACGACAGTACCGGGAACAGAATTCTTTAATTTACACCAGTCATAATAGAAGTCTTGTTTCTGTAATCCAGATGCTTCACCTACAGGACAACAGTACTCAGAAAAGAATTTTTTAATTTATACCGGTCATAGCAGAAGTGTTGTTTCAGTAATCTGGATGCTTCATTTATCCGGATAATTTGCTTGGGAACGAAGCTGTCCAGAAAAACGAGGCTACACTGTATCAACACATCAATTAAAGCTGGAAGCTAACTTTTTAATGGATACAATCAAACTAACTCCATATTGAGAAAAAAAAACAGAAGTTTCAGAATGGATAAAACCATTAGCTTAGAGCTAACATTGTACTGAATAAAGCAACGTCATAACTGACATTAATGGACACTTACCTTGTTGCAACAATTTCTCCAGGAAATTTGGTACTCATAAAGGCCAATGAGAATGCTCCCTCCTACAAATAAGCAGAATTCTTTATACAGTTGAATCTCTAACGCATACATTTTGAGCTTCTTGTTCCCTCAAAGCAAAGGGGTGGTCCAAAAGTACTCCAAATGTTGCAATCATGACAACTCAAAGTTATGATGACTAAGTTTATTAGTGGTGCCAAGCACTTCCATTTTTGAGATAAGACTGTGTTCCTGAAAATGATCATCTGCTTTGGCTGTCTAACTAATTCTAAATCATGCCATGCCAATTGCTATCATATTGGGTGTCCGATTAGTGCAGTGGTTAGTGCACTTACTTCTCACCGATGCAACCCAGGATAATTTCTTGGATTTGACAGAGGAATAACTGTGATGGTACGGTGGTCGCCAATTCAGACATGTAGGTTTTCTGTGGGTACTACAGTTTCTTCCCAAAGTAAGGACACCCACCAACATCAGGGCCAATGATAGACACTGATATAAGTTGACATAACTTATTTGTCATTGTAAAAAAAGAAATTTAAACTTTTATTTAACCAATCAGATGGTGCTTTAGGATTTAATCCTTACATTGTGACTCTTAGATGGCAAAATTAACTCTTCCAATCAATGAAATGCATACATATACAGACCTCTCAATGTGTGTCAGGGATCAATGAATTAACATATCACAGAACACTACTTGACCTTATGACACAGAGGTCAAGGTCATTCCACTTACCAGCTGTTGAATCGCCATCTCCACCAGTTCTCTAAATGATATGGGGGTATCTTTGTGTTTATTATACAAATGCTTCACTAACTTGACTATAATCTCTGTATCTGTCTCAGATTCAAACTCAAAACCTTTGGTAATCTGAAAATATGTACATCAATCTCAGTGTATGGAAAATGTTGTAATGTATGGATGCTTCAAATTCAGCTTACACTAAGAAATAAACACATAACTAAAGCATGGTAAATAGTCACATAGCCTGTAGTACCAATTCTTGAAATAAACAAGGTACTAACTTAAAAAAAATCACTTTTCTCAAAGGAATATTTGCCCCATAAAATAGACAGACAAAATAACATACTCAAAATGAGAAAATGCTGCCAAAACTGAGAGTTTCTGTCTGTATTTTACAAGTATTATACGTAGCTTCAAATTTTTCATCAGATTAACCACAGTAGCATGTTATGAAAATAACTCTGCTCTTTTGAATCTTGCATTTACTTCTCATAGCTCTCAACTATAGATTAACATTGATTTTAAAAATTGATAGCTTGGAAATCTAAGTTTACAGCTGATTGATAATGGTTCCACCCTATAAAATATGTCAAAATTAAGAAGAGCTTGATAAGACTAAAGTGCTTCATAAGGGACATACATATTTTGCTCAGACAATTTATGCTAAAGGACTATATACATTCAATATTCTTGTCACCATAAACATTCAAACAGCTTCAAATTAAATTTTGGCACAGAAAATATCAACAGAACTACACAACTGAAAGAAATATCAAAAATCTATTATCAAATATTCACTGACCCAATTCAAATAATTACATTTAAACTATCTTTAATTACTTTGCCTTCACTGGTAAATGGTTTTACAGATGAAATGTTATACCATAATATACAAGTGAAGCATAGTTCATTAATAGATCAAAAGGGGATATTCCCAACTTCTGTGTTTCCATTAAAAGTTAACTTTAAGCAAAATTGTAAATGAAGCTTAGAAATCATTAAATCCTGGACAATGCATTTGAAAACCTGATATAATCATTCCTTTGTGAATATTATGACATATGCTTCAGTTCAACTGGCCAATAAGGTCATTACAGATGGCATATTTAGTGGTTTGTGATGCCAATCCCCAAATGTAATGTTGTCTTAACCCTGTCAAGACCACAGACAAAATGGACTATTCTAAGACAACAGAAAAGAGGATACCATTTTGGTACTTGATCAGTTGATGATGAAGCAGTTAAAATCAATCAAAAAGGGAGAAAACTCTTTTTGAAAAAAAAATACAAAGCCCTTGTAATACTACCAGTAAAGGGTGTGTTCATCAATAGTACTTACAAGGAAAGCTTTTAGATCTTTGTAGTTGGTAATTATGCCATTGTGAACGACAATGAATTCTGCAAAAAAAAAAAAATCATTAGCCATTTCATTACAAATTACAAAAGGGAATCATCAACAAATTCTAGGAATGATGAAGCTTCTTAATACAGTCAATCTATCAGCATGTCGATTTATCCAATAAATATCCATCGTTATTTTGAGAGTTACAGGCATTCATACTGCTTTGACAAAATAATGTCTTTTACCTGCTAAAAAGAAGGAAAAGTAGTAGTAACATAATATCAGATCAATTTGCAAAACATGAGAATAAATTTATTCAGACCAGGGTTCAATGAAGAGTGGGTGTGAGTGAAAATCTAGGAAATGATTTGTTATGGCCTTACCATTGTTGACATCAGATCTGTGTGGATGGCTATTAACTGAGCTGGGCTCTCCATGAGTAGCCCAGCGGGTATGTGCTATTCCAATATGGATATTGTATTCCTTTTCCCAGTCAAAATCTTGGCATGCTGTGAAATAGAAATGAAATACAAATCTTTACTAAATCGGGGCAAATAGTGTCAGAAAATGTGTGCTTAAAATTCAGATGCATAAGTGATATACTATTCTAGGAGAATTGACAAATACAATGTATGTCATACATTATCAAGAAGGTCTTGGTCAATCAAACACACATGTCACTATTGGCTCCAAAGGGCCTGAACAGCTCGCCTGGTAAATCTAAGATTACCGGTAGTCCAAGTTATTGTAAAATTGGTGGCCATGTTGGATACGGATGGAGATACTGAATGCGGTTTTGAAAGAAGACCATCAAAAGACCAATCATGGATGATGAGTAGTGATTTTTTATACAAAGAGAACCTACCAAGATCCAGTCTAGGCAAGTCTAATGCTGCTTTACCTGCAGAGGAAAGTGCTTTATCTTTAAGAGAGTCAATGAGGGTAACTACAGATGCAGAAGACAGATGCCAAATGGTCAAATGACAACTGGGGCCAGGTGATCCAGTTATGGCAATATCTCAACGGACCTTTCAAACCAGGTGAACTAAAAATGGAAGCCTCCATATAAAAGGACAAATCTTACTCAAGGTCATGTATGTAATCCCCATTTCTGCTATAAAGGATTCAGAAATTCTGTAGACCCATTTTTCAATTTTCATTCTCATTTCATTTTCATTCATTGACAATTATCATAAAGGTACATTGAAATATGAACTAATAAAATGGATGAGAAAAATTCCCTAAAACATTGTGTAAGGGTTTTTCCAATTGAGCCATTGTATACTTCAATGCTATTCAAGGGTGTTCAGTTTCAAAACTTTGATCATATTTGTAATAAGATAATCAATATTTAAGTGTCTAGTTCCATCAGGATTATGTGACATTTGTGTCACAAAATGTAAGCAACATACTGAGCATTATCACTACTACCTTTCTCTGACATCTAATATGCATCTATATGCACGTACATGTATAACATATTGATATTCAAATTCATTTCAGATTAAACACAAAATTTGCACACAGTAGAAAAACTTATAGGTAGCAGGGGTCCCCATGCAGCACATAATTTTCAGGGCCAAGGTGATATATAGCATTTAAACCAGGACAGTGTAAAGCACTTTTGAAACTCAAAAGATCCATAAGGTATCCCCATATTGCCTCCAACTCCATATTTTTATTTTTTAAAATCCTTAGGTTTAAGGTTATCTCAGGAAAATCATTTTTAAATTTTTTTGGATATGGCAGTCTTTTAGAGGATGTCATAGGTTTCAGCTTCATAACAACCTCTAAAAGAGAAAACAGAGACATAGTGATTATCATTTGTTTTGATCATGTAAATGTTTGGAACTAATGATCCTGGGAATGAATAAAGTAAGAGCACTTCAGTGATATTGTGAACTTCTTGTGCCACAGTTGAGTGAAAAAAGTGACATTCATTTTGATACTAAGCAAAATTTGAATCAAGCCATACACTTGACAACAGAGTAAGGCAAATTTAGTTTGCTCACAAAGGACAATAACTGTGTTACTATAAAGTAAATACTTACACTGAAGCTCTTCCCGTAGGCTATTGACTTTTCCAGTCTTCTTTACCATTTTGATGGTAACTGGTTCATTGTCTGTATTACTGCCCTCAAACGCTACACCTAAAGGTTGAATCATATAAGATACAAATTACAACCACTAATCTATGATAATGTTTTTGTTAAAAGCACATGGAATGACTATTTAATCATTTGTAAATGTGTCAAGCATTTATTGAGTTACAGGTTGTATTGCATATAACACTGCCACTGCTTATAATCTAAAAGTAACAACCAGTGTTTGATGGCTGAGGGATTTGAAGCCTAGTAAGCTACACTCATATATAGAAAATCAGCTCAATATCTACAATAGGCATGAAAAGAAACTCTGAAAACCGAAAGAAGCTGAAGCTTGATAGATAGACAGACTGGTAAGAAAACAAAATTGGGTCGGTGTTTTTTTTAGTTTTTTACGTGAGTCAGTCGGGTTACATCTAACAAATAATTTTTTATTTTTGGCCTGAGATTTAAGTATGCTTATGTAGTGACAGACAGGCTGAAACTTGATGTTCTTAAATGCAAGGTAATCACCTAAGGGAGCTGGTCCACAGGTAAAGTTTCACTGTAGGTGTTAATTGTCAATTGAAAGCTCTCTCTCTTTCTCTCTCACTCTCAAGCCAAAAATGCTTGACCCCTACATAGTACTGTACTTTTAACTCTCCCTGAATACATATCTACAAATAATCTATACTAGATTTTCTTTTCATGGAACATGTGTGTCCCTCTGTATATAGATCGACCATAGATTCAAAAGAATCTCAAACAATAAAATAATGATGAAATTCTTATCAAAATTTTAGTCAATAGTAACATGAGTTATCAGTGAAACAGCTGTATTCCATCAACACTGCTCTATAATCAAGGTACAGAATAATACACTGATTATCCCATGATTCTTTGTACATGTATATATCTGTACATTTACACTTCAAATTGTCACTTCATGAGAAATTTGATATATTAATTTACAACACAAGAATAAAAAAAAATCCAAGGTAACCCCCCCCCCCCCCANNCCCCCCCCCCCCCCCCCCCCAATCTTCTAATAGACACCCACATGTATGCTATCAACTCTAAAACGTGAACTGTAGCAGATTTGATTTGATAGATCGAGACTAGCCATTGCATCATTTTATCGACATTTATGCAAACCATGTTATAATTTCACATACAGTGAACTCTTGTTACAACTCATTTTAACGCCAATATACACTGTACATGTATTTTACTTGATTTTTTTTCACTTCACAGACATTACAAATGTAGGAAAAGTATTGTCATTTTTTGTATGAAACTTTATAGTTTAAGTAATAATAATAATAATAATAATATTATTTACCTGCTGAGTCATATCCTCTGTATTCCAGCCTCTTTAAACCATTTATCAACTTTTCTAGAATTTCCTTCCTTTTTGCTGGCACCAAATAATTCAAGTAAGCAAATATTCCTGCAAATAAAAAGAAAGGCAAATTTCTTACAAAAATGATGTGATAAATTTTCAGCTGAAAAATCCTTGCAAACCTAAATATTAGATACCTGTAGATTTCAAATAATGTTGTCATATGTCAATGCACAACTTGCAAATGTACCGTAAGAACTGGGGCAATTGAATAAACATTCATTGTACTAACTTGTAAAAGGGGAAAATAATACCTGAAATAAATTGATAGAAATAAAAATTTTTATCATTATTTAACTACAGTAAAGCCTCATTAATCCAAATGCCAATAATCTGGGTGCTTTGCTTTCCAGATGTGATAATCATATTTGGGGACATTGATCACTGTTGCAGGTACATTTCAGTGTTAATCCTGACACTTCATTTATGTGGACAATAGCCCTTAGATTAGTAAGGTTCCACTATACCTATACATGCACTCTCAAGAAAATATAACTAAACAGGGAACAAAAATTTCTGTGAAAACTTCCAAATTTACAGAGAGCAGATCATCAGGAATCAGATGCATATTCATTGTTTGTAAATGTGCATGTTGTCCTTTGAATGAAACAGTAAAAATTAAAGTCCCATGTCAATAATATTTGGCTTGGCACATGATAGACACCTCACTGGGTACTGTAAAGGATAAAGTGCTTGGAATAAGCATCAGCATGATGTAATATTTATGAAACTAAAAAATGTTTAAAGTGACATAAAAAATAAACAAACTAAAGAATCAGTACAGTAGGCCAATAGACCGCTTTTCTACCACCTGTGTATAAAGACCTCCTAGTCATTAAGGGTTTTTTTTGTTTTGTTTTTTTGTAGAGCACCAAATGCACTTTTAGTGTTGATATATCGGAAGTTAACATCCCATTCAGATTCTAAAATCTATCAGGAGATGCCACTTTACACAAATCAATCTGTATATTGTGATAATTCCTAATTACGGCAGGTTCTGTTGTATCCTGAGGGTTCTTTATAAACAGGTTTCACTGTACTTCTATGGTGAATATGAAATAATACAACATACCTCCATTTAACATCTTGTTAATGATGAAATTATATAAACATGAAATACTTCAATATCTTCTTAAAAATCTCATGAGTTGTAAAAATCTTTCTTTTTTCAGTGCAGATAGGTTATAGTTCAGAGTGATGTTATCAACTTTGGCTTAATTTCCAAAATAATGCAAAAAAATGTGATTCCTGCCCTCTCATGCACTATATGTCCCTTCACAGACACTAAAAGAAGTAAACTTTTTAAATGATTTTATGCTATCAGTCATCACAAAAGAGTTAAACTTTCTCCCTAGATTGTATTTTGTGTAACAAGAGGGTGTACATTGCACACAAACAGACTTATTATTAAGCTTTTGAATTTGTTGAAGCTGCCGGGTTGTCACGCCTCTCTTCCTTTCTCAATTTTTTAATTATTTATTTACTGACAAATGATTGACAGCTTGCACTGACGTGGGGTGCCAATTCCAAAGACTTATATAAATACCCTGATATTATCATGCCATTAAAATATACTCAAAACTAACCAATTACAATTGAATATTTTTACTTCCTTGATGAGTATATATAAATCTAAAACAGTTAAATCAACATTTGATTGTTCAAACCTATCAAGTGTGAAGATTAATGTAAATTCTTTAAGCTACTCCTTGGTCTTGAACCAGGAAGAGATTCCTACCTATATTGGGTATTTCTTAAGAATATGTAAATACACCAAAAGAAATTAGACCTAATCCTCTAAGAAATCATGTCATCATTTAGCACATAAATGAATACTCTCCTTTCAATCTATACATAAAGAATGGGATGATGCATTCATCTCATTTAAAACAAACTATCTTACACATTCAGTGTTGGCCAATTGTTGAGCTGAGTTGTATTGCTGTTTAGCATCCCATTCGAGAATCTTTCACTTATATGGAGATGTCACCATGTGCCGATGAAGGGTGACAAATTTTGCCTATGTTCGACCTTATGGCCATAGAGCAGGGAGGGTTTTCGACATGCCAACACCAACTGTGACACAGGACCACAGTTTTTACTGTCTTGTCTGAAAGACAGGGACCTCCAACCACAATGCCGCTTGGGCTCAAGCTCCAGACCTCTTGATTTGAAGTCAAGCACGCTTATTATTAACATGTCTTAAGATTTATGTAAATTCTTTAAGCTACTCCTTGGTCGTGCACCAGGAAGAGATTCCTACCTATATTGGGTATTTCTTAAGAATATGTAAATACACCAAAAGAAATTAGACCTAATGCTCTAAAAAAATCATGTCATCATTTAGCACATAAATGAATACTCTCCTTTCAATCTATACATAAAGACTGGGATGATGTATTCATCTCATTTAACACAAACTATCTTACTTAATAAGTGTTGGCCAATTGTTGAGTTATGTTGCATTGCTGTTTAGCATCCCATTCAAGAATCTGTCACTTATAATGGAGACATCACCATGTGCCGGTGAAGGGCGACAAATTTTGCCTATGTTTGACCTTATGGCCATAGAGAAGGGAGGGTTTTGCAACATGCCAATACCTACTGTAACAGAGGACCTCGGTTTTTACTGTCTCATCCGAAAGATAGGGACCGCCAACCACAATGCGGCTTGGGCTCAAACTCCAGATCGATTTGAAGTCAAACATGCTAATTATTAACATGTGTTAAGATTAATGTAAATTCTTTAAGCTACTCCTTGGTCTTGAACCAGGAAGAGATTCCTACCTTTATTGGATATTTCTTACGAATATGTAAATACACCAAAAGAAATTAGACCTAATGCTCTAAAAAATCATGTCATCATTCAGCTTATAAATGAATACTCTCCTTTCAATCTATACATAAAGACTGGGATGATGCATTAACCTTATTTAACACAAACTATCTTACACAATAAGTGTTGGCCAATAGTGCCTCCATAATAGATATCGTAGCTTTGAGTTAGGTTGTCAATGGCCCCAGAGATTCAGCATTGTCTTGTTCCTGTCTTACAGGTGAGATAGTAAAAACTTTGGTCTTGTGTCACAGTAGATGTTGCACATGTTCGACCCCTCACTACATAGGATAAAGTCCTCCTTGTATACATGAAGGTCATAATATTTAAAACTTGCACCAATCTGATGCCACAAGTAAACTTGATTCTAATGATGTGGATAGTGGTGCAAAAAAAACTAATACAATGTAGAACAACAACATTTGAGAAAATCTGGAAAAAATGTACAACATGGGCCTCTGTGGCCTAGTGGTTACTGTGTTTGACTTCTGATCACGAGGTCCTGGGTTTGATCTCAAGCCACGCTACAGTTGGCTTTCCCTGTCTTTTGGATGAGACAGTAAAAACAAAGGTCCCGTGCCACAGTAGATATTGGCATGTAAGTGCTGAGCATTGGCAAAATGTGTCACCCTTCATCAGCACACAGTGACGTCTCCATATAGGTGAAAGATTCTTGAGTGGGACGTTAAACAATAATACAAACAACTGACCAGATGTACAACAAAATCAACAGATGTCCCATTTATAATGTTGCTTCTGCAGAAATATTGTCTCTGGCTAAGGAATAATGACTTATGGTCAATCTTTGATCAGTAAGCCAAATATACAATTGTCCTGATGGGATGGATAGCATTATGACAGCAAGTCTCCGAGGCAAATTCGACCTTGAACTTGAATCGATGTAAATTTACAACCTTGTTTCAAGGTTATGACACATCTGACGGTCAGTGTGCAGAATATTATCTTCCTCCAAGGTAACATAAATAAGTTATGGACCAAACAAAATATTTGGATCTTAAGACACAAAGATTTTAGCCTTGTAGATATGACTTGGATTCAAGGTCATGATTCAGTCTTGGGTCATAAACATTAGTTGTGCTAATCACCATCCCAAAAAATTCTAGGAAATCATGGTTCAGACAAGACTGAGGGACAAAGTAAATTTTTTTGTACATTTATATATCATATAAATTATTCCTGTACACCACATCAAGCTTTGTTTTGGGGTTTATGATAAGGCATTATGTACACAAATCTATAACTTTAAAAGTAGCGGTAGATTCCTGATTTTCAAAAAATGAGCCTTGTGTTGTCTGATCAATATGAAACAATTCTGTAATGGCTGCTTCTTAACTTTGGCTACAATCAGCTTCATGACTTGATCATTTACTACAGGCCCATATAAATCATTACCTCGTCAGAAGTGTAATTACTTATATAGCCAATCTACCGCACTATGAAGACAGACAGAAGCTATGAATCATGCGACATTGGTTGATGTTAACATCCAAAAGCTATATGTGCTTAAGATTATGCAATATCCAATTCAAATCGATCACACTAACGTTAGATAAACTTACAGTGATCAGGTGCACATTTCAGCACTTCCTGGTCAATATCCATGATGAAATATTAAAGGCTTAAATGATAAAAGCAATCAATTTCTGTTGGATAGTGACAAGACCCTGTGCTGGTTCCCAATCTGCCGACTGCATAAAGATATTTCAATGTAGTTCAAGTCTGCACCTCTGACATTTCCTGATTAAGTCCAATTAAACATAAGAAAATTGATGTTGTTCTTAACACTGAATGTCAGAAAGGGGCATCAAATTTTGGCCTATGCTTGGCACTTATGGTCATTGAGCAGAGAGAGTTTATAAACTTGCCAACACCTACATATACATTGTACTGTGACAATGGACCTTGGCTTTTACTGTCTCATTCAAAGCTTGGTCAGAAGTTTTAGGTCTACAGTACTCATGAAAAAAAGTTTGAAATAAATTGTGTCGTGAACAAATAAATTTCACTTGCCAAGCACCCAGTATTTGAACCTAAACTTGTGAAATGTCCAGATGGGGCCTTAAAAACCAAAACCCAATGCCACAGTAGATGTTGGCATGAGGAACCCTCACTGCTCAGGGACCTTAAATGTACATTGTAAGAGCCAAAATAGACAAACAAAACCCACTCTTCATTTGGTAATATTCCCATATGACATTATGAGAAAAAGATAATACAGTTGCAACTTAAAACAATAAAAACAACTCACGGAATCATGTCCAGACAAGAAAGAGACCTTATACATGTATCTTGTTCTCTGTATTTTCTGGCAGACAACTCTCTATTTTTTTGTTACTCAGGTACAGGTAAAACATGAGAGCCATTGGCATCTAGATGGAAGCATTATTGTTTATATCACGCATTTGTGAATAGCAAGGTAAACACTAATTTCCAGAAGAGTACGGATGTTGTTTAAATAATGTAACAGTTCTAATTGTTTATCTCAATGGCGTGATCGATAGCAACAAGATCAAGCAGGTGTTCAATTAAATCCACTTGATGGGGTATATTGTTGTATCTTTGTTTATGATTTTATTTTGAGATGAGGTATGGGTACATTGACCATTTCTGGTGCCTTCTTTTCAAAATTAAACTCGATTTTCAAAATGTTTCACCTTATACTTTTGTTTGAGATTACGCCAAGCCTATAAGTAATAAAAACTATAGTATGGATATGACAGATGAACTATCTACATGTATGTAATTCTGAACTTGTAGTGAATTAATTCACTTTCCCATTCTGTTCATTGACCTAACTGGGTACTGAACTTTTGAATGGGGAATCTTAGAAACAGAGGAAACCTTGGCTCAACAGCACAGAGCTCATATTTGAACTGGGAGCTCCAGGATTTGTTAATTTTTTTTAGCCCTTTGGATGAGACAGTAAACATCAAGGCTCCATACCACATTACGTCTTGGCACATTTTATATCCATCATTGCTAATTGGTCTTATGGATCAAGTACAGGTCAAAATATGAAGGGCTATAAATTTGGCCTATGCTCAATAACTATGACCATTGACTCAATTTGAGCAGTGAGGGTTCTTTAACATGCTGAAACCACCTATGAAACAAGATCTCGGTTTTTACTGTCTCATAATAAGGACAGGAAAAGTCCTCCAACTCTGCCAAGCACCTCTGTATGTAATTGTACAAGATACAACTCCAAAATCATCATCAATTATTCACCATCTGAACAGTTTTACCACATTAAAAGAGTAAGATTCTTGAGATGCAATTAAGGTACCCAATGCCTGAAATTAAATGAAGAGCTATTACTGACTATAACGGATACTTATGAGCATTGATAAATAATTCACAACGTTCAGAGTGTTTGATCAATGGAGCCCCATTAGATGTTCTTGTTTCCGCTTCCTTAATAAATTATTTTAAATGATAGATCATATTTTTGTTTCAGATCTGAGCTATACACTGTCATGGTCATTTGAATCATATTGCTAAATAGGATATAACTACAGTGAATTTCGAGAATAGCGAAGTCGAGAACAATGAATTTCTGGTAATAACGAACAAAATCTTCGAATCCCATGAGTTTAACTCTAATGTGTATAAAACCTGAAACAACAAAACTCTTGATATAATGAAGTAATTTAATTTAATTTCTCGATGCATTTCTAATAAGCAAAGTTGACTGTACAACACTGCTAAAAATAAAAACAGTGGCATGTCAATGTCTTCTAACTATATGTCAAAAGGCCAAAAGATCAAGACTTTACATATATATGCATATTTTCTTTGTATATACATTTTGTATATACATTTGTACTGTAACAACTCAGTACAATAAATACATGTACTGCTACTGGTGTGGCTTTACTACCGTACATTGTGTAAGAAACATGCATGGGTGCACATAACATAGAAGCAGGTTAATTAAAGTTAACATGGCATTTGTTTTCTTTGGATTAGGAGCAGACTGTGCTATAAATACCTATCAAATGGATGTGTACAATATACTGCTTAAGATTAACAATATGAAATTACAGACTGAAAATTATACACTGACTGCAACCATGAGTGTCAATCGAAATTCTTTTCCTGCAAACTTTGCACACTAAAGAATATCTTTTATCAAGATTTTCTATTGATTTAAACTTTGGGAACTCAAAAGAAGTCACTTGCATTTTCTTTGAAAATGTAAAACAACTGCACTGTGCACAGTGCTGACTGAATTATGACTGTGTGTACAATGTATTCAATTGGACTGGGTCTTACAAATGTACTTTCAATGCATATTTGATCAAATTCAATAAATCAATAGTTTTGATATAGAGCTAGAACCTATGCCCCTTTACTTTAAAAAGTAATCAAGCATATCTTTTTCCCCAATTTTATATTTGTCTTTTTGTTTTTGTTTTGTTTCTTTTCAATTCAGTTGTATTCCACTTTTGGTATCAATTCAGTTAAACATAATTAACATCAAACTGAATGTTGACCTATGCTTACCAATGCAGTAAGAGATCCTAGAAGGATCTTGACGCCCACCATCAATAGAGCTTTAATA